>CAMZMU010000036.1:30591410-30711486 GCA_947311845.1 Poa pratensis | reverse complement strand
TACCTACTTGTCGGTGATGGTTCCCCTGTAAGATCTAGATCCGGCAGCCTATATAAAGCCGGCATACGGTAAGTCTTAGGTCTATGCACAATCTCACTGTGTAATCTGTAGCGTATTTGGCTAAGTGAGTTTTAACATGACGTAGGATTACTCTACCGTCGGGGAATCTGAACCTGGGTACAATCGTGCCAATCTCAACGTCCTCTCTCTCCTCTCCACGAGCAACCCTAAATGGCACCCGCCGTGATATTCCATGACAAATGAACTCAAGTTCCTGATAATCTGAGTAGTGAGTACGAGGCTGACATGTGAGACCAAACTAAATGATTCAGATCTAGACAATGAGAGAGACGGCATGATCCGTCAAAAGTTTAATCTGTTGAGGGCATGAACCCAAGAATAAAGGTAAGTTAAGTTTCCACCAAATTGTCATGACAACCTGATCCTCCAAAAAGAATCGCCCCAACGACATCATCGCCACCCCGGGTGCAAGCAAAAGGCAAGGACTTCGGGTGTGTTTGGTAGCCCACGCCCTCCCCAAACAGGCCCGGGGGTGCAAAAATGGGCCGTTTGGTTGCCCACGTTTCACTTGGCCCACACGCGCATGAACCTTAAAGCACCCCTCAGCCAGGCCCAAGGGGAACGCCCGAATCGGCCTTTTTTCCAGAGCAACCTTCAGGCCAGTACACTAGCGGCGAATCTCATGCGCGTGGAGCCACGGGGATGCAGCCATGGAGATGACGGGAGACGAAAAATTGGTGCGGCGTATGGCGCCAACGCTACTACTCCACCCCCCCCCCCCCCCTCTTTTAGTCTGTCACCGGAAGCGGGAGAAGAGACGAGATTAATTCGGCATCGAAGGCGGCGGCGGAAGCTTCAGCGAGTTAGATCTTTGGAGGCGACGGCGATCCCTCTAGCGGCGAGGACCAAGATCTGACTCTCCTCCGCCACCTCGACGGCACCGAAGCTCGGTCCTCTCTTCTCCCATGGCGGTAAGCAGTATTCCCCACCTGATTTCGGCTGGATCTTAGACTCGAAGAAGCAGCACCTTGATTTCGCCTGGATCTTAGACTAGAAAAGTAGTTAGATGTACATAGTAGCTAGATTTTGCCTTCACTCTCATACAAGCACCTTGATCTTGATTTCACTAGGACGGAGAAGCTCGTATGACGCTCATCGTTCAGGCCGCGGCTCATAGCTGTGATGCAGCCTCGGCTCCTCTTACTCCATCATAGAGCAGTACGCGCAATTACAGAGGGTGTAATCAGGTATGGTCCATTGTTCCACCGAGACCAGGAGAGGATTGCGAATCTGAACTACATCTACAACAACAACGAGGTCGAGGTCATGAACATGATGCGAATGGGCAGAGCTCCTTTTAGCAAGCTTGTGGAGACTTTTCGGTCCAGAGGGTGGCTGAAAGATAGCATCCACACCTCTATAGGAGAGCAAGTGGCAATGTTTCTTCATGTGTTGGTCATAACTAGAGGTTCAAGTGATTCACAACATTTTCAGGAGATCCGGTGAGACTATATCTCGCTATTTCAAGCAAGTTATGTACGTTATTGGAGAGCTCAGAGCAGAGATGATCAAGACACCAACTGGCCAAACTCCACCAAAGATTCGATAGAGCCACAGTTGGTATCCATACTTCAAGGTGAGAACACCAGATTTCCTAGTTCTTGCTTGCATACAGACATTGTTCATATATCCAGTGTTAACCTAACACAATGTTCATGTTAATAGGATTGTATTGGTGCAATTGATGGCACTCATGTCACTGCTAGAGTGCCAAGGTCAGAGTCTGCTGCATACAGGGGTAGAAAGCATTACACCAGCCAGAATGTGCTTGCGGTTGTCGATTTCGACATGAAGTTCACATATGTGCTAGCTGGTTGAGAAGGATCTGCCCATGATGCAAGCATCCTTGCTGACAGCATGAGTCGACCAGATGGGATCAATATTCTAGATGGCAAGTTCTACCTTGGAGATGCAGGATATGCTTGTCGCCAGTGATGACGTGGATCGCACGTTCGTTGGGAGACCCAAGAGGAAGGTATGAAGCAGTGTAGCAGCAGTTTCACTCAGTATGAAACCAAGGTTTAATCGAACCAGTAGGAGCAAGAAATCACTTCTGAAGGTTGTTGGTGGCGCCGTTTACGATCACCAACATGGAATCTGCACACAACACAATCAAACTACTTTGCCCCAACGAAACAGTGAGGTTGTCAATCTCACCGGCTTGCTGAAAACAAAGGATTAAACGTATGGTGTGGAAAACAGTAGTAAATTGCAGAGAATGAAAAGGAACAATATTTGCAGTTGGTTGTATTATCAGTGTAAAAGAATGGCCGGGGTCCACAGTTCACTAGTGGTGTCTCTCCATAAAAGATAATTAACATGTTGGATGAACAAATTACAGCTGGCAATTGACAAAATATTGAGCGCATGACAATGCATATATGACATGATGATTACTATGATATTCATGTGGGAATTACGACAAAATACATAGACCGTTATCCAACAGCGTCTATGACTAATAATCCACCTCCAGGTTGTCATCCGAGTTCCCCGTTGGTATTAGTTGCAAGCAAGGATAATCGCATTAAGTAATGGCGTAATGTAAACAAATGCATTAGACCTAACGGCGCACTCTTAAGCTAAGCATCGGTTATTTTATCCTAGTGGCAACAACACATCCACAATCTTAGAAGTTATTGTCACTCTCCCAGATTACCGGAGGCATGAACCCACTATCTAGCATAAATACTCACTCTTGGAGTTACAAGCATCTACTTGGCCAAAGCATCTACTAGTAACGGAAAGCATGCAAGATCATAAATACATATAAATAGATTGATAATCAACTTGACATAGTATTCAATATTAATCGGATCCCAGCAAACACAACATGTAGCATTACAATAAAATGATCTTGTCATATTAGGCAGCTCACAAGATCTAAACATGATAGCATAAAGTGAGAGACAACCATCTAGCTACTGCTATGGAACCGTAGTCCAAGGATGAACTACTCACGCATCACTCCGGAGGCAGACATGGTGATGTAGAGCCTCGGTGATGATTCCCCTCTCCGGCAGGGTGCGGGAAGAGCTTCTAAACCCTCCCGAGCTAGGGTTGACGGCGGCGGCGTCTCTGGAACTTTTCGTGGATAATGGCTCGGGTATTTAGGGTTTTCGCATCGGGAAGATTATATAGGCGAAAGGGCGACGGATGGAGACGCCATGGGGCCCACACCACCCCACGGCGCGGTTGGGGGGGCCGCGCGCGCCCATGGTGTGGCTGGCTCGTGGCTCCCCTCGTCTCTCCTTTGGACTCCGTGTACGTGTTGGAAAAATAGGAGGTTCTTTCCAAGTTTCGTCCAATTCCGAGAATTTTCCAGACTAGCTGTTCTGGAATACAAAAACAGCAGAAACAGGAAGGCACTGTGGCATCTTGTTAATAGGTTAGTCCCAGAAAATGCATAAAAATGCTATAAGTGTATATGAAACATGTAACAATTGGTATAATATCAACATGGAACATCAGAAATTATAGATACGTTTGAGACGTATCAAGCATCCCCAAGCTTAGTTTACTCGTCCTCGAGTAGGTAAAACGATAAAAACAAAATAATTTCTGAGGTGACATGCTACAATCATAATCTTGATCAAATAGTATTGTAAAGCACATGTTATGAATGAAGTGATCCAGGTCAATGGTCTATAGTTTGCTAGCAAGTAGATCATGAGCAAACAACTGAATCATATAAGTAACAACTTTTCATGAATAGTACTTTCGAGACAAGCATCAAAGAGTTTTGCATAAGAGTTAACTCATAAAGCAATAGGTTCTAGTAAAAGGTATTTAACCAACACAAAGGAAGATTTAAGCTTCAACAATTGCTTTCAACTTTCAACATATATATCTCATGGATATTTGTCAACACAAAGCAATATAATGAGTGCAATATACAAGCATCTAAAAATTGTTGCACCAAAGTTGACACTAGTGTTTGCTTCTGAGATAGAAAGAAGTAGGAAAACTGACTCAAATAAAAGTAAAAGAAAGACCCTTCGCAGAGGGAAGCAGGGATTAAATCATGTGCTAGAGCTTTTTAAGTTTTTGAAATCATAAAGAGAGTAAAAATAAGTTTTGAGAGGTGTTTGTTAATTGTCAACGAATCAGAAAATGGAAAGTACAATATGACCCTGCCAACCAGACTTTTAAGAGCGGGCCCATGAAGGACGTTATTTCTACCAGCAAGGCAGATCATCCCTCTTCTCTTTTGTTTACACATGCAGATATTTCACTGTTTGTCATTGCTTGACTGATAAATCAGGGCAAAAATGTGAAGAGAATTAAACGGTTAAAGTTGTAATTAATTGGGACTAGGCACCCATTTGCCAGCTCTTTTTGCAAAATAATGGATAAGCGGATGTATATGCCGCTAGTCCGGTGGTAAAGTCTGTTTGACGTTGACATAAAGACATCCACCCCGTCCTCATGAGCTTGGTAAACATTGACACAAAAAGGAGTAATAATTTTTTGAATAGTTTAAAGGTAGCACATGAAAAATTTACTTGGAATGGCAAGGAAATACACATATAGGTAGTTATGGTGGACACAGATGGCATGGATTTTGGCTCAAGGTTTTGGATGCACGAGAAGCATTCCCTCTCAGTACAGATTTTAGGCTAGCAGGTTATTTGAAGGAAACACAGGATATCAACCGACACAGCAAGACTTATATGAAAACTATTGCAAGCATTATAAGACTCTACACTGTCTTCCTTGTTAACCAAACCCTTTTACTAGAAAATATCTAGACCTTAGAGATACCAATCATGCAAACCAAATTTCAACGAGCTTTACGGTAGTTCTTCATTAATAGGTTTTACTACATGATACAAAAGCTTAAACATGAAACTACTTGATAACTCAAAACAATTGACAAGTATCAAATTATCCAATACAGTGATCTACAAGAATATGTAACCTTTTTCCATTATACCATCTACCACATGCAACATTTTCTGTTCCAACCAAACACCAATCAATTTATTTCAACATAAACTCTCCAAACAATTATAAGTGAAGCAGAGAGTACTTTCTTTAAAAGAACTAACAGCTGAATAAGAGATGCATGCAAAACAGGAGCTAAAAGCATAGCAATAGCTAGATAAGAATACTCAACAAGTATAAGTGAAGAATATGAGTATTCACAGAAAAAGCGAAGCGTGTCTCTCTCCCAATCAAGAATGCTAGGGTCCAATCAAGTTGACCATAAGAAAAAAAAATATGAAAATAAAAGCACACAGACGCTCCAAGTAAAGCACATATGATGTGAAAGAATTAAAATATAGTTTCACTAGAGATGACCTGATAAGTTGCTGATGAAGAAGGGGATGCCTTGGGCATCCCAAGCTTAGACGATTGAGTATTCTTGAAATATGCTGGGATGATCCATGGGAGCATCCCCAAGCTTAAGCTCTTCACTCTTCTTGATCACATTATATCATCTTTCTCTCTTGACCGTTGAAAACTTCCGCCACACCAAACTCAGAGTAATTCTCATTACAGGGTTAGTGCACAATCAAAAACTCACATGTTCTATAAGGACACAAACATGACCGTTAGTTTTAACATAACTACTGCCACTGATTTTATGTGAAGCTCTTCGCCCTAAAAAGAATTCCACTCAACACTAGTAAAAGATAGAATGCGAAAATAAAAGACAGAATCTGTCTAAACAGAACAGTCTGTAAAGACGAATTTTTTCAAGTCACTTACGTTTCTAGATCTAAAAACTTTAATCTAACGAAAGATGCGTACATATCTGAGGATCACGCACAAAATTTGCAGATTTAAATAATTTTTCTGTGATTTTACAGAAGTAAAACGGCGAACAGCAGAAATCTGTTCCTGCGCAGAAATCCAATCTAGCATCATCTTCCTATTAGAGGCAATACTTGGCACAATAATGCGATAAAATAAAGATACAAAGGAATTGTTACATAAGTAAACAACTCCTTGACTCAAAAAGAAAAGAAAAATTGCAAAATAAAATAATGGGTTGTCTCTCATAAGCGCTTTTCTTTAACGCCTTTTAGCTAGGCATCGTGATTTTTAAGATGCTCACATAAGGATAAGAGTTGAAACAATAAAAGAGAGCATCAAGAAGCATATATAAAATATGTTTAAATCAACACTATTCCTATGCATAGGAGCCTTGTAAGAAAACAAATCAATGTAGCACAATGAGACTAGCAGAAACCAAAACAAGTGCAGCTTCAAAACTTTCAACATAAAGAGAGGAGACTTAATATTATTGAGATATATGAAACCGTGTCTCCTCTCTCTTAATGACAGTAGGTCTTAAAGAAACCATCATATAAAAGCAACACAAGAGAAAGCTCAAAACTTTCATCACAAAGAGAGGAAATTTAATAACACGAAGATTTCTATAACCATATTTTCCTCTCTCAAAATAATTTTCAGTAGCATCATGAATAGACTCAACAATATAGATATCACAGAAAGCATTCTTATCATGATCCACATGCATAAAAGTATCATTACTCTCCACACAAGTATAATCAATTTCATTAGTAATAGTGTGAGTAAAACTAGCACATCCATCATTATAATCACCATACATTGGAGGCATAGAATAATCATAATGAATTTTATTCCCAATAGTAGATGGACTAAAAATATCATATTCATCATAACCGGCCTCCCCAAGCTTAAAGTCTTCCATAGCATTAGAAATAATGGTGTTCAAAGAATTTATAGTAATAACATTGGTACCATCATGCAAATAAATTTCCATAGGTTTTTTAATTTTCTCTTCAAACACTTCATGTCCCAATTCAAGATAAATTTTATAAAGCTCTCTCATGTTGTTTTCAGCCATAGGACTAGTTTCAAAGAAAGTAACCATTGATAGCAAGTAAAGAAATAGACATAATAACAAACCAAAATAAACTAGATGCAGGATTTTTTTTGTGTTTTTGTTTTTTAAAAGCAAAACAAGATAAAATAAAAGTAAACTAAGCAAGACAATAACAAAGTAAAGAGATTGGAAGCGAGAGACTCCCCTTGCAGAAATCCTCTTGCTCCCCAGCAACGGCGCCAGAAAAAGTAGCTTGATGACATGGATCGCACGTTCGTTGGGAGACCCCAAGAGGAAGGTATGAAGCAGTGTAGCAGCAGTTTCCCTCAGTATGAAACCAAGGTTTAATCGAACCAGTAGGAGCAAGAAATCACTTCTGAGGTTGTTGGTGGCGCCGTTTACGATCACCAATGTGGAATCTGCACATAACACAATCAAACTATTTTGCCCCAACGAAACAGTGAGGTTGTCAATCTCACCGGCTTGCTGAAAACAAAGGATTAAACGTATGGTGGGGAAAATAGTAGTAAATTGCAGAGAATGAAAAGGAACAATGTTTGCAGTTGGTTGTATTATCAGTGTAAAAGAATGGACCGGGGTCCACAGTTCACTAGTGGTGTCTCTCCATAAAAGATAACTAACATGCTGGGTGAACAAATTACAGCTGGGCAATTGACAAAATATTGAGCGCATGCCAATGCATATATATGACATGATGATTACTATGATATTCATGTGGGCATTACGACAAAATACATATACCGTAATCCAACAGCGTCTATGACTAATAATCCACCTCCAGGTTGTCATCCGAGTTCCCCGTTGGTATTAAGTTGCAAGCAACGGATAATCGCATTAAGTAATGTGCGTAATGTAAAGAAATGCATTAGACCTAACGGCGCACCCTTAAGCTAAGCATCGGTTATTTTATCCCTAGTGGCAACAGCACATCCACAATCTTAGAAGTTATTGTCACTCTCCCAGATTACCGGAGGCATGAACCCACTATCTAGCATAAATACTCACTCTTGGAGTTACAAGTATCTACTTGGACAAAGCATCTACTAGTAACGGAAGCATGCAAGATCATAAATAACATATAAAATAGATTGATAATCAACTTGACATAGTATTCAATATTCATCGGATCCCAGCAAACACAACATGTAGCATTACAATAAGATGATCTTGATCATATTAGGCAGCTCACAAGATCTAAACATGATAGCATAAAGTGGAGAGACAACCATCTAGCTACTGCTATGTACCCGTAGTCCAAGGATGAACGACTCACGCATCACTCCGGAGGCAGGCATGGTGATGTAGAGCCCTCCGGTGATGATTCTCCTCTCCGGCAGGGTGCCGGGAAGAGCTTCTAAACCCTCCCGAGTTAGGGTTGACGGCGGCGGCGTCTCTGAAACTTTTCGTGGATAATGGCTCGGGTATTTAGGATTTTCGCATCGGGAAGATTATATAGGCGAAAGGGCGGCGGCTGGAGACGCCCGTGGGGCCCACACCACCCCACGGCGCGGTTGGGGGGCCGCACCGCCCCATGGTGTGGCTGGCTCGTGGCTCCCCTCCGTCTCTCCTTTGGACTCCGTGTACGTGTTGGAAAAATAGGAGGTTCTGTCCAAGTTTCGTCCAATTCCGAGAATATTTCCAAACTAGCTTTTCTGGAATACAAAAATTGCAGAAAACAGGAACTGGCACTGTGGCATCTTGTTAATAGGTTAGTCCCAGAAAATGCATAAAAATGCTATGAAGTGTATATGAAACATGTAACAATTGGTATAATATCAACATGGAACATCAGAAATTATAGATACGTTTGAGACGTATCACCCAGGTGTTCTTCTACCCTTCAAGGGTACCAGGTATCACCTCAACGAGTTCTCTCTTCGAGGAACTATCCTAAGGATACGAAGGAATTGTTCAATCTGTGACACTCAAGTCTTAGGGTTACAGTTGAGAGGGTATTTGCTGCTTTGAAGAACAGATTCAAGATCCTGGATCAGAAACCATTCCACCCGTTCCCCACCCAAGTTAAGTTGGTTCTTGCATGCTGCATTCTTCATAACTGGATCTTAGGTTGGGGTATTGATGAGTACTTCCCGGACGAGGAGGGTGTTACACCTGATACCGATGATGTTGGCCATGGTGTCGACGCACACGACCAAGAAGCTTGGAAGAACAAGAGGGAGGAGTGGGCTGAGGCAATGTGGAACGCTAGAGGTGACACCAGGATCTGAAAGAAGAAGAAGAAGAAGAAGAAGAAGAAGAAGAAGAAGAAGAAGAAGAAGAAGAAGAAGAAGGTGACAGTGAAGGTGAAGGTGAACTTTGTCCTCATGAACTACCCATTTGCTAGTGGCTAGGTTAACTATGATGTCGTGATGAACTACCATTTGCTAGTAGCTAGGAGTGCACTGATGAACTTCGACGTGGTAAGGTCACCACTAGTGAGAAGTGGTGACTGGAAGTAGCAATGTTTAGCAATCAAACACCATGCGTTTGCAGCTGCCAAACAAACACTGCATCCAAACAACGCGTGCTTAGAAATTTGCACCGAACCGAACGGGCCTAGCCAGAACATTTTTATCAACCAAACAGGCTGCACAACATGGCTCAGGCCACGTTTTTCTAGGGCCAGGCCCGCCAGGGCCACGGATTCCATGCTAGCAACCAAACACGCCCTTCATCACCCGGTTTCTGCCCCCGCGGTGTCCCGCAGCCCGAACGGTTGGTCTGCCCAGGTCACAACCGCTCGGCAACCGCTCTGCCTAAAGAAGCTGGTCAGACCTGTCGGTTCAGGGGCCGGCATGGAAGCTGGAAGCTATGCCAAGTCGAGCAAACGCCGTCCCGCACCTTCGCGGCGAAAACGCCCGCGACAGCCAACGCTGTCGGGCTGCCGGCGGGAAGCAGCCTTATTTAATCTTCGAGATTTCTCGCTCTCAATTTCTTCAAAAAATTCAACAAAGAAATCCCCTAGATATTCATCGCTGAGTTGTACTCCCTTCGTAATATAAAATGTTTTAGCATTTGACTACATGCATATGTACACAAATGTATGTAGACATGTGTTAGTGTGCATGTTCACTCATTTTAGTATGTATCTAGATAACATGTGCAACACCTAAAACATCTTATATTAAAAAACGGAGCGAGTATATATCATTTATTTATTTTGCGGGTGAGTTGTATATATTATAACGGACAGCGTACGCTTACTATGTGAAACCCGCACGTACCAGAATCCTTTCAAATCCAACATGAACATTTCTGGCCAAGGAATGTATGTGTAATTGTGTTTGCCTGGCAACTGGCAATGGCATCGACTAGGAAATGCACGCACGAATGCAGACGGAGGATGAATGGAAACAGATAATTCACAACCGGAGAGGATCACTCGACCGGATTTCAGGACACTAGCTGTAATCCAGAATGCACGCGCCGATTGCGCGATCTCGTATCGTATCATTTCGTTTTAATGCTAGCTCGCAAAGATCATAATTAATTTGAGGAATCAATTTCTGTCGGTTTACATACATGGAAATGCGCCAATCTCTTAATGTGTTGCAGGCTAATTGTCTTTCTGCATCCAACCCGTCGACCTGTCAAATCAGACGGTTGCCACCACCTGACCCTACAAGCTGCCCCCGGAACAGCAAGTCAGACAAGACTTAAAAACCCAACGACGCAAATCATTTCATCCCCAGAACAGGGGCTCTAATTAGACACTAAACAGATATTCGATCCCTTAAACAATGGGATCCGTTTTAATAGGAGAAAACAACGGGATTCGATGAATATTTGTTTACAAATATACAATGGAGAACATGGCGGGCTGATCGAAGCAGAGGGTATCGTAGAACGTGCAGCCACATATCCACGATCCATCTATATATACGAGCACCCATAGCGCTAGTGCTTAGCCAGTTGAGCGATCCATCACCACGACCAGAATAGTTCCCTTCCGTTCATCAGATCAGGAGCATTGACCATGAGGAAGGTGTGCCCCAACCTAGACCGCAAGGACGCCCTCGACACCGTGCTCGAGGTGCCGCTCCCCGAGCTCCACCAGGAGGCGGTCCCAGCCGGCGCCCGCGCCGCACGGTCAAGTCGTGGATGCGGTCGCACGTCGATCACCAGCACCGGCGTGATAGTGCGGCAGCGCTGCCTTCTCGCGCCGACGTGCAGACCATGCTCGGCGTCATGGGCGCGCCGCTGGTGCCCCAGCCCGTGCAGGCCAGGAGGGCCATGGCCGGACGTGACCTCAAGGAGGAACCCCTTGTAAGTTTGGCATCATTGGTTAATTTTTTTTACCGGCGATCGATCGATCGAGAGAGGGAAGATGTTTGGTTTGTGAAGTATTCACGGCTAATGATCGAGATCGCTCTGTTTGCAGGAGGTGGCGAAGTCGAGATACATAGTGGAGCAGTACGTGGCGGCGGCCGGGGGAGAGGCGGCACTGAGCGCGGCGACGAGCATGTACGCGATGGGGAAGGTGCGGATGAGTACGTCCAAGGGCAGGGCGACCAAGAAAGGAATGGGCGTCGGCAGCGGCGGCGCCGGCGAGGTGTCCGGAGGATTCGTCGTGTGGCAGAAGAAGCCAGAGCTGTGGTGCGTTGAGATGGTGGTGGCCGGTGGCAGAAAGTTGAGCGCCGGCAGCGACGGCCATGTCGCCTGGCGCCAGGCGCCGTGGCAGCAGGCCCACGCCTCCCGAGGGCCCCCGCGACCACTCCGCAGATGCGTTCAGGTACTAACCTAATTACTCCCGTCCATCTCGCATTCTCTTGATCTTGCATCTCTGTCAACGATTACACCCTTAGCAATAGCATCCATATATGGTAAATATGAACGTGGTCTGTAAATAATTGACAATTAGACAGCGCATTAGCCGGTCAACATAGCCGGCCAAACGTGCGCGCATGTGCACGTACGTGCGCAACGCCGCTTGTAGCGGGACGACATATACCAAGCAATGGAGTACTATTATTAATCCGAGTAGTATATTAATCAAGTGCTGTTATGTGCTGCAGGGTTTGGATCCTAAGTCCACGGCGGATCTCTTCTCCAGCGCCGCGTGGGTCGGCGAGGAAACCGTCGACGGCGAGGACTGCTTCGTGCTGCGCGTCAACGCCGAGCTCTCTGCTCTGGACGCACGGAGCAGCGCCGACGTGGAGGTGATCCGGCACGCCCTGTGGGGCTACTTCAGCCAGAGGACCGGGCTGCTTGTCCGTCTCGAGGACAGCCACCTGCTGCGCCTCCCCACGCCTTCGACGACCGACGACGACGGCGAGGACATCTACTGGGAGACTACCATGGAGTCCTCCATCTGCGACTACCGCGCCGTGGACGGCATCAACATCGCGCACGCCGGCCGCACCGTCGTCACGGTGTCCCGGTTCGCTAGCGCCGCAGAGAGCGTAGACGACGGCGACGCGCGCAAGAAGAGGCCGTGCACGTCCATGGAGGAGACGTGGAGCATCGAGGAGGTGGACTTCAACATCGCCGGACTCTCCAGGGAGTGCTTCTTGCCGCCCAGGGACCTCCTGCTGGTTGGCAACTCTAAAGAGCAGCAGCAGCGGCAGACGAAGAAGACGGACCACGGCGACAAGAACACTGCTTCGTTTGCAAAGGGCGCTCGTGACGCCGTCAAGGCCGACGGTGACAGCGACGGTGCTGGTTGCGGCATCGGCGCCGCTGTGGCGAAGAAGGCACTTGTCCCGGTCGTGACTGGACTAGGTTGGTTCGGTCCGGCCAAGGTGGCCGCCGTTAACAGCTTAGACGACGCCGTCGACGAGTCGAAAGACTCTACATACGCATCGACAAGGTGAGATGGGGCCGTTCGTAGATCAAAGACACGGTATAATCTAGCTAGATCAGGAGGTGCGCGCTTTGCCGCGCCCGTCGGCTAAAAGGAGTACTACTACTATGTTATATGTACTTCTTTTTTCTCTCTTCGAACATGCAAAAGCTTCGAGCATAGATCAATTGCAAGTAAAAACAAGAAAGCATGTTTCTCCTTTCACAGTGTTCGGCAAAACTTCACAAAATCCGCACAATTTCTTCAAGGTAGGGCCAGACGACGCGGAACATTGTGCGGTGGCCACTTATGTGGTACAGTAAATTTTTATTGTCGGGAGCCTTGCTTTTTTAGTAGACTAGTTAACTGCCTTGTGACGGGTAATCAAATTTTACTCGACACATAAACAAATACGTGTGAAAAATCACCTATTTGGGGATCATTAAGATTCCACTTTGTTTGAAGTGTATTTCGATAAAAGCTATCATTGCACTTAGATAGAACTGAGTATTTACAAGACTTAACACACTTAGCTAATTGCATGTGCGCTGCAACGGGTATAAATATTCTAAGAAATTGCAACAACCATAATCCCACTTTCAACAATATTAATTGTGACGGGCTTTCCGCTCTGACTTGAATTGTGAAATACCTACCAAGTTTTCAAAAATAATTTTGCGAGAATGAGAAGCCTCAAAGGAGGCTATAGTTAAGCATAATATGAGGGCCGAGAGTTCAACTCATAAGAATAATACCTAGCCAATGATATAGCGCTCATCCGAGCAACGGTTTAGAAAGCTAAAATAAGCGGCACAAACTTGTACTTTGGAAGGTCACAAATTTGAAATGTTAGTGTAATAGCTAAATACCAATACATAGTCATGGAAATCAAACATACATAATGTTAACTTAAAATAAAACATACATAATGTCCTACTCGTCATAACTAATATCCTTTTCTTTGCACAACTCTAGTAACATCAATGGTGCTATTTGGATCCTATCTATCTGAATTCGTAGTCATTTACACAACACGGTTTTGATGACTTCGAGCGAGCACAATGGACACAAACAGCCTTACAGCCAGCAAAACCCACTGATCCATCAACTGAAGAGCGCAAATTATCACCATAATCCCAGATCTTGGCATCTCATCAAAGAATACTGGAGTACTATTTGACAATGACATACATATGGCAAATGCAGAGATAGTGGTATCACAGAAATTCGGAAGCAAATGAGTTCCATTCATGAGCATCGATGCATCAGAAAACCATTTGTAGAACTACATGTGGTAAAATAAAAGTATTAGCTCATTCTGCAGAAACATGTCTCACCAAGAAATTATATAGTCCCTTCAATATATATAGCAACAAAGGAAAACTTACATGATGTGTACTCACCAAGACCGCATCTATTGCACCCACCTCCTCAGACGGCTATACCCCCATCTTCCTGATATAACACCCATAAATCCATTTTAAACTACCAATGATGCCAACGCAATGCATCCAGAAGTACTACAAAGCCAGGGGAGACAGAGTACAGAGAGTACACCCTTAAAATGACACTGATACTCAGTTACAAGGAGCCATAAATTGAATTTTACACCACCACTCCAAATGCAGGCCTTGGGAATCCATTTGACGCCCAAATAAAATTACAACAATTATCACAAATCCGATACTTGTTAGATTGAGAGACATTAGCTAATAATGGCGCACCAATCACCACTTTTTTAATTCTCCAAACCCCTGTACTGCAAAGTCTGCATGCTCTATTACTACTAATGAAATTTTCAAATCCTTCAATCAAAAATAAATTTGACAGTGGTCTGGTGCAGCCCAAGCATAAGTAAACTGATGTGTTGAAATTAATTCTCAACAATGCACCATGTTTTGTGTTATGTTAGAAATAGCCTTTTCAGCTTTACAGTTCAGAACAAACCTTGACAGCGGATACTTCATCTCACCAAAGAAAAAAAATCCTGAATGTTTGTAAATCACAAGTGTAAATACGTGAAAAGGATAACTACGAAACTGTGATACTTACATGAAAATCCCCAACACTTAAAACGGACTGGAGGGAGTAGGAAATATCGAAACAATCATCCATTGCATAAAGCACTAATTCCTGGATGCTCTAGTGAAATATCATAATAACTGCTATTGACAAACTGCAAAATGGTTACAAAGATCAGGGCTTTCACGGCTTCATAACTTATGACATTATTCAATCCAAGTGGCAATAAAATTTATTTGAACGCTAAACCATCAATGAAAGCCGAAATCAATAGTGGTTCAATTGTTCCGTCTCCTGTGAACACTTTTTTTTTGTAAAGCTCGCATAACACATGTCTGACCGGCCAAAGAAACATGTCGTCTGAACAGAAATACTGAAAGTAATGCAAACGTACCTGAATAAAGAATGGAAGCAATTAATAAATAGCGACGACAAAATCTTGCAAATGGAAGAAGATTTGGAGAATCCCACATAGGCTGCAAGAGAACAGAGCACACGTGTATTCTGTCCCAAACTCACTATACGACAGCAAACTTCTCAGATTAATAATTACAACAAATGACACCCCTCATTATATTAAGATTTCACTGCTGAATTAAGAGTACTCGCTAGCTTTGTTAGGTTTTATGCATTAATTAGATAGAACCAAGATGAAAGGGAAAGAGAAATAAATATTAAAGGACCCTAATCTCACGTCTATCATAAGGGCAAGCTAGCCCAAGCCGAAACATTTCTTGTCTGCTCTACGTCCAAAACAGGATCACAGGAAAAACAAAAATGATTTGAAACCGACTGACCTCTCAATGCAAGCTTAGGAAGCAGAAGCTCCGCACGTCCTCCTCATCCACTCCACTCCTGGTGCTTATGTATCCACCCATGTCATCTCCAATAAAGCCTTGTTCAGTCGTTTGTCTCGCCTTGACCAGGGAGATAAGGGGAAGGATATACATGATGATAGGTAAAATTCTGGCGAAGGGAAATATCGAAGATAAGCTTGTACTATCAGTCTATCACCCCACAAATATCATTACTCAGGTTGCACTATAAATCACACCATTATGTATGTACAACGAATTATCTTCAGCCAACTGACAAATACTAATGGATTTAGGCAAACAGACCTACGGCTCATGGCACCATAACCTGAGCGTCCGTCTGGCCAAACAGCCTGATGCCCAGAGATACAGCTGGGATCACTGGAACCAACAAATGTTATGTCATGCTACTGTTGCATTCTAAACAGCCAAACTCTCAAGCTAGTTCTGCAAATTAAGCCAAACAAACCGAAACTTATCAAAACGAATAGTTCCACTATTTGTCAATCATGCAAGCAGTGAGAAGTTTGTGACTTCATACCCTGTGATGGAGGCCATCTGGAGTGAAAGCAGCTTATTTACTCTGCTGCGAGATGGTCTAAAACTGAAGCCACACTTATGGAAATATATGGGTTAGTAAAGATCAAGAAAACAGTGTGATGCATGCACTTCAAAGCTAGATATCTGAATAAAAAATCTACAATTACAGCGCAAACTGACCTTCTCCCCTCCATATGCATCCAGAACATATATATATTTATGGTTGTTAGTTGTCGTCAAAAGCATAAGGACAAAAATGTAAAGTCTAGTAGCAACTATTAGCATTTTCCAATAGCATAATCCACCAAAAATCACATACCCAACAGTGATCACAGAACTGTCACTCATATCTATACGCGAACAATCAAATACAGTAGATTCTAGACATTTTCCATCCTGCATTTTTTAATGGAGTATACGTTTTTCTAGGATTTGTTTTGGTACGGAATGCTATTGGTTTTCTAATACATAAATTAAGATTCCTCTATGTCAAGCAACAAGGAGCAGTAGAGGAAGAGTTTGAATTTCCAACCAGATGCGCCATGTGCTCGTCGAGCTTGATGTACACGCAGCCATTGCGGACGCAGCTCTCACCATGGTCGTTGTCGAGGCCCCCATTGGAGGCAGTCCTCGATGCGGTCGTCGTAGAGGCGACTGGTGGCAGCAGCTCTCTCCACGGCCGTAGCAGCTCTCCACGCGGTCATCGCGAAGGCGCCCATCTCCCCATCCTCCAGTTCGAGAACCGTCAACGGGTTCATGCGCACCGCCCCTTGCTATGCGGGTGCGGCGAGTTCATGGAAGGACGGCTCCCGTCCAGCGCAAGATGGAGCCGCGGATCCCCGCGCGTTGGAGGCCGCTAGTGGCGGCGAGTCCAGGGAAGGAGGGCAGGTTCGCGGCGCGAGGTGCAGTCGCGGTTCCCGCGGACGATGTAGGGCCCCAGGGGAGGCGAGTTCGGCGAAGGAAGGCATGCGCACGGCGCAAGGTGAAGGCGTGGTTCCCGCACGCGATGGAGGCGGAGGCGGAGGCGGCGGCGACAGGGGCTCTCGCATGGGTGGCCGCCAGAGATGGGGAGTTGAGAAAGGATCGAGGAGGGATAGGGGGCGCCAACAGGTTCCCCGAAGCAGTCGCATGGGTTCTCGCATGGGTTGTGTTGGGCTTGGCCCATGTGGTCGGACGCGGGGCGAGCGTCGCGCGAGCGCGAGGGCGAAGTTGGACGAAACGAAACGGACGACGTACGAGAGGAACCAAATCTTTCTTTTAGATAGGAAGGAGAGATTTCGGAAGCCTGGCGATGCGGTGGAAGTGGATATATAGTTTGCTTGGAGGCCCAAAAAGCATACAGTTTGCAGGCCCAAAGAGATCAGTCATCCCTTCTCTGCCATAGCATAAACTTAGATCAGTACCGCGCTTGGTAGAAACCAACTTTTCATATACCGCTTGGTAGAAACCAACTTTTCATATACATTCCACACCATCCAGAGAAGAAATTGGCAAGATATATTTGCTCTTGCCAGAATTCTAAATCTTTCAGAGGAGGAAGATCAACTAATTTGGCAGTATGAAACTAATGGTTTTTATTCGTCTGAATCTATGTTTGCAATAGTTAATTTTAGGGGAGTTAAGCCTGTGTTCTTACCTGCAGTATGGGACTTGAAAATCCCACCTAGGAATCAGGTTTTCTATGGGACTTGAAAATCCCACCCAGAATAAGGTGATGACTAGAGATAATCTTAGAAAAGCGGGGTTTAAAAACCTCTAGAGTGCAATTTGTGCTTGGAAATAGAGACTTTTCCATTTTTTTAATGCATTGTAGCAAAAATCTTTGGAAGCCGGTGCTTAAAGTGTTTGATGTTAGAATCATTAATTTTGAGCCTTAGGCTTCTAAGTGGTTTTGAAACAAGAGATTTATGCATTTAAATGTAGTTACCTCTACAATTCTATGGAGCATTTGGAATAGCAGGAATGGCATAGTTTTTAATAGACATAGCTGGATTAATCTGAAACAGGTGTGGCATCTGATGCTTTCATATTGAAAAGCTTGAAAGATCATGTGACTGGAAGGGGGCAAATTTCTCAGTTCTCCATCCTTCTGCTGGAGAAACTCAAATCTCCTTTCCGCCTGGAGCCGGGCTGAGATGTGTGGATTTCGGCTGGATATCTACCTAGGTGGCGACGGCGAACTCTGCTACTGGTGGCAGAGCAATAGTTGCATAGCTGACTGATCCCCTCGAGGAAAGTGATGACATCCACGTGGTGACCGGAAGATGGTGGTCCTGATGGGAACCGCGTATCGCTCTCGGTGATGGTGTTAGCAAGAAAGTTGGTTAGAGCATCTCTAGCAGAGCCCTTAAAACGGCGAAACCCTCAAAACTCCGGCGAGTTTACCGGCCGAGTCAGTTTTTCTGCCAGTCCAGAGCCCGTAAAGGCTGCTCGGCCCGTAAACAGGATAAGATGGCCCGTGAATGCGCGCCCCAGCCTTTATTTATGCCGGCCGACGAGGGTTTCCCAGTTCGCAATCCTCATCCTCGCGCCGCCGCCGACGAGAAATCCGCCTCCCGCACCGCCGCCTCCGACGCGCGATTCAGCCGTCGCGAGAGCAGATCCAGCGCCGCCACCGAGCTACGATGGCCCCGAAGAGGGAGCTCTCGCCGCCGCTGCCGGGCGACGACTGATTCGGTGGCGATTAATCCGATGCGCGGCGGGCGCAGGTTCTCCGCTCGGACGGCGCGCGGAAGCGCAGCTCGCGGCGGTACTTGAACGACAACGAGCCTGTGCCGCCGAGCTCGTCTCCGCAACGGTGGCGAGGGAAGCTCCTCGGCGCCGCCGCCGGAGGAGTACGACGCCGAGGCCTTCGGCTTCTCCCACGCGCCGGAGGATTTCGTCGCTGACGACGACCTCGAGCGCACCATGGCGGTGGTGAAGCTCCTCTCCGAGCGGGAGGCGGAGGAGCGCGCGGCGCAGCTCTGGCGCAACGAGGAGATCAACGGCATCTTCCTCCACCAGGGGCTCGAGCAGGACCGCGTCGCCGTGGAGAAGAAGGCGGACTGGGAGCGCGACGCAGTGATGGTCGTCGACCTCGTCTCCGACGAGGAGTGAAGCTCCTCCACCGCCGATGCGTCGCCGCCATGCCCGAGGCTCCGGTGAGCCAAATTTTGGAATAGGGCTAGGGCGGCGACGAAATCCAGCAGAATTACTTTTGTTTTAGTTTAGATTAAATGTAAATTATGGACGAATTCATCTGTACGAGATGAATCGATGAAGAACAATTTCATTCCCGCCAAATTTCTCGATTTGCAGTTCCGATTTAAGGTTTCTGCTATGTTGCGACTAGTTTTCGCGCAAAAAACGCGAGTTCCGCGAACCTTAAAACGCGTTTGAGATTTCGCGTTTTAAGGGCACTGCTAGAGATGCTCTTAGGGTTGAGGATGCTTTTGTTTTGTTTGGTGCTTATAGTTTGATTTCAGTGCTTTGGCCTCGGGCCTATGTTTCCTGTACTGCCGATCTCTGGTCTGTAATATCTTACCTATAACTTACTGATACTAGTAATTGTGCACGTGCAATGCACGTGTAACCTCAAGATATACTCCGTCAAAATTTGGGTGAGTAAAATTCAAACGATTTAATTTAATTTTTTATTTTACTATGGCATTACTTTCTAACTCATGAAAAATGATTGACTGATTCAATTAATCTATTATGTGAAGAAACAACAACAATTCAAATTGATTGACTGGTTAGACACTCCCGAAGAATATTAATGAAGAAACAACAACAAATTAAAATGATACAAACTTGTTATATGTTTATTATGAAAATAAAGATCATTCCACACATATGACAGCTTGAATTAAAACTTGACGATTAACAAAATCTGGTCACTCTAATTTATGTTATTCTGGACATTAATATCTAATCCAGCCCGTTTTTTTTCGCTCGATTTTATGTCCTCGGTCATGTTTTTCGCTCGCTTTATGCCCTTGGTCATATAGGTAAACATATGATTTAAGCACGAAGCGTGTGTGCGGCTTGATCAACCTTCAAAGATTGTCTTCTTTGATAGAGATTCTGAAGGACTATCGTTAAGCATGTGGAATGTACTGGTACACACAGCTGGAAATTCAGAGAGTTCAATCTCGGGTGACAAACGGCTGCCAGCAAATTCATTTCCTCTACCAAAATAAAAGAAACACATGTTGAAGGAAGAAACAAAACTTGAAGGACTACCGTTATGGCTGCAATCAAAGCCATATCTCTACAGGAAACATTGTAATGCTAAAATTTGTAGGACTATTATTAATCATTTCTACCAAAATAAAAGTAAAAAATCTCAACGGTGAAAAAATCTGAAGGCAAAGTGTGCATAGAAAATCAAGCTTGTACAATTTCTACAATCAAACTTGCAAACAAAACCAGAAGATAAACAAACCACGTAGGCGCTGTACTGGGTCAAAGATAAAAACCTGAAGAAGAACCAGCAACATGAATGTGAACCACATGAATGTGAACCGGCAACATTGGAAATAGACCTCACCTCTGTCTACCATGAGAAGATCAACATTTTAACAGAGACCTCACCTGTCTACCATCAAAAGATCAGCATATTAACAGAGCATTGTTTTGTCCATAAGCGTCTGATATAAGATGACAACAAAATTTAACTGAATCTTGGCCATTCAGAGTTCATATACATAGCATGATTATGATTATAAAGATAAGCTATATGGAGTGCCGAGTGGCCCATAGAAATCATCCACAGCTCAAATACTTACCATTGAACTTTTATCATACTGCAAGTAACTTCAAAAATATTTTATTGCTTTAAAATTCCACTCGAATGCTAGATATGGTTCAGGTTTCAGATTTTGTCAAAATTCTGGCTCCACTGTTCTCGAATTTATGAAAAATTCAAATCAACTCTGATTAAGCTGAAAATTTTACAGTATGAAAATAATAGTTAGACCTTCCTTGTGTACAATTTTCAATTTTTCTAAGGTCGTTTGGCTACCCAAATAAATTGAATACAGAGAGCAGTTTCAACGGAACAGAGCAGTTTACAGATTCAGAAGCAGAGGAGAGTGATGTAAAATCTTCCAATATTTAAATTGATGAAGTGTGCAAAAGTTATAAAAGCAATTGATTTGTATACACATGATGATTTCACATTTGTTTTCTGCATAAAATTTCATTGATGGAACAATATATAACAGATATTTGTATCGGCACATTAGATCTGCTCAGCCTCTCACATCAAAGGTAGTCAAAGAAGGATGGTAAGCAAAACAAGCAATCAAGTTTAGCATGGAAATGAGGCCAGGGAGGCAGCTATTCACTACTTTCAATATGTCATTGTGATCTCCTCCCGAGGCAGCTAGGAGAGGTGAACCGAAAACATGGTTTTTATGAGCTATGAAGCCTTTGGATGCAGTTCAGCCGAGACAGAAAGTGAACACTTTGCCAATTTCAGATGACTATGTAATACCTACAGAATTAAATCATACCCATGCGAGGGTCGCACTGTGTGGCACGCCGGCGGCGCGACGGGCGGTGTAGTCGGTCTGGGTTGTCGGGTAGGCGGCGGGGCACGTCGTGGCTGCGCCGGCCCTGCGTCTCGGGCCGGCGGATGGCGGGGCGTCGGGGATGGAGGCTGGCCGGCGGAGCGTCGGGGCGGGGGCTCGTCGGGATCGGGTAGGCGCCAGGCGAGCACAAGGCGGGCGCGGGGATGGATGGTGGCAGGCGGCAGGGCGGTGCGTCGCAGGGATGGGGGCGGAGCCGCGGAGGTCGTTGTGCATGCGGCGATGTTGTTTTGAGATGCGTTTTTTTCTTTGAAACATTGAGATGCGTTGTTAACGGAACAGATAAACATGCGATTTTTTTTCATTCCGTGCTGACTCCGTTCCGCGGTCAGTCCATTGATCCGACAACCGTTTGATTCAAGTAAATCATCTGTGGTCAAGATTGATTGGATCACCCTTCTCTTCCTTTTTATATTAGTGGTGATTGACGTGGCAAAATCATTTTTTGGGACTGTTAGTTTTTGGATGTCTTCTGGAACTTATGGTTTCGTTTTGCAATGAAATGGAACCGGGGATGTGATCCCTGTTACTCTAAAAATATCTAGAGAAGAAAAAGTTTAATACAGCATTATTTCCTAGATGGTCATGACCTGGAGCGCGCTGCAGTACAACATGACTCTCACTGTCGAGACTTCTCTCAAATAAACAAAAATCTACATTGACACAAACTTTTTTCTTGGAAAAAAGAAAATGTCCCGCCTCTGCATATGACACAAACTAAAACTGCCCTTCGTGATTTTAGTTGCCGATCGAACAGATCGATGGGTTTTTGCTGACTGCCATGCGGAGCTTGCGACAATCGAACAGTCCACTTTTTTAACATCGATCGGTGCCATATTCAGTGACAATTAATATGTAATGCTATGGAGGAAAAAATAATTTGTGCCACCACGTCAACGGTAGGTGTGCGGTGTGTGATAGTACAGTACTATTTTTCTCCTCCCATGCTATATTCCCTCTCCACCTCTCAGCACTTCCAACCGCACTGCGTACGCATGGCTCCTAGAAGATCTGGCTACCCAAGAACGGCACCCCTTCTTCCACCACAAAGCTAACGAAATCCCCACGAGCTCGCTCCGCCGATCGGGACCTGGCCGGAGCTGGCGCCGCCGTACGTGGCACGTGAGTCGCAATGGACGCGACGATCGGCGATCCGCTGTTGCTGGCGTCGGTGGAGCGGGCGTTCGAGAAGCAGCCGCTGCCGGGGTTCTGGGAGCAGGTGACGCCGCGGGCGATGATGGTCTCGCTGCTGCTCTCCATCGTCTTCGGCTTCGTCACCCTGCAGATCCAGATGTCCGCCGGCGTCGTGCCGGGCCTCAACATGCCGATCAGCGTCCTCAGCTTCATCTTCCTCAAATGGTTCGTCAGCCTGATCCGGACGTGCGGCCTCCCAGGCTCGACGCCGTTCACGCGACAGGAGAACTTGTTGGTGCTCACCACCGTCGCTACAGTCGGAAACTTAGCCCTAACCGGTAAGCATATGCACATACCACGGAAATACTGCGCATGCAAATATTTATTTAACGTACTGGTGTTGGTGAGACCGGTAATGTTTATGTGCCCCGCATGTTTAACGTCAGTATCCGATTGCATGCAAAATAAATAAAAACAAGGACCACACGTGAGGGATAAAAAGTAAAACTTATTTTGTAGATAAAGAAATATTTTGCAACTCAAACCATCTTCCCAGTTCGTGATTCGATTTCGTCCTTTTAATTAACATAACCATGCTGATTATATGTTCTTGGAAAATGTCAGGAAATCCCCCTGGCCCTTTTTCACTCGTTTTTTATGCTTCTCCTCCTCTTCAACGAATCTATTTTCCGCAGCCGCTATCAAATGTCACAAAACTAATGTATCTTGTTTAATTTCTTGCAACAAAATGAGGGATAGAACTAGGCGTCCCCCGGGGGATCTGGGGGGGGAATCCCCCGGGTCCTCCTGCTGACACCTGTCCCCTGCCTGACCCCCCAAATCCCACCAAATCCCGCTTTTGCTACGGTGTAGCAAATAATCATCCGCTTTTGGTCCCTATGTAGCAAAAAACAGTTCGCCCAGAAAACAGAAAAATAAAAGACTGACTTCACCGGAGAACTCGCCGGAGATTTTGTAGCAACAAAAATGTGCTACTGTAGAAAAATCGATTTCGCCGGAAGCATCACCGGGACATCGACGAAGACCTCGCCGGAAGCATCGTAACAACTTTTTTGTTCTATTGTAGCAAAACCATATAACAATAATAGCAAAAATTGTTATATTGCAACATCGTAGCAAAAAATCTTCCGGCGAGATTCTCCGACAGTAGAACAAATTCACAGAATGTATGGTGAAAAAAATACAGACAATTGTAGCAGAAAAAATTCCGACGACGGCTGGCAACACCACCGGCAAACGCGTCACCTCCGGTTGGCACCACCACCGCTCCTCCTTGCAGCACCGCATCTAACCGAAGGTAGCAACGTCACCCGCCTATGGCAGCACTGCCGCCCCTCAGGCCGCCCCTTCATGATGGCAGCATCGTCACCGCTGCCCTTGATGGCAGCATGACCACCGCTCGTTGCAGAACCGCCGCAAACCTCCTTGTAGCAGAGACGGGTGCCCTGGTAGCATCGTGGTTCTACCACGTAGCACCGCCGAATGCCTCACGTAGCACCACCGCCGACCCATGGCAACACCTCCTCCCGTCGATTGGTAGCAACTCCGATGGCCGATGACAGCAAAAACGACATGCTTTGCTAGCATCCGCCCTCACCGCTGGCAGCAACATGGCGTCCTACTTGAAGCCCCAACGGCAACCACTCATAGCACCGGCGCCGTCCTGGCTTAGCAGCACGGCGTCCGTCGCTGGCAGCAACACCGGGAAGTTGAGGACGAGGAGGGGCGACGCCTCCTGCTGGCCCCGTCGAACAAGCTACACGGTGCCGCTACCGCTAGCTCGACGAGCTCGTCGGCGTTGAAAGCGAGGAGGAGCCGTCCATGGCGGTTGTTCAGGTGTGTCTCGAGGTGCCCCTGGCCGCTGTGGTGTGGTCGAGATCGGCGGCGAGGACACCGAGGATGCCGGGGAAGGACGTCGTGACCCCCGAGGTCGAGATCAGCGGCGAGGACGCCGGGAAGGGGAAGGAGGCGGTGGCGACGGCGCCGCCCTGGAGCGGCGGCACGGTTGTGGTCTCGGGAGTGCCGGGGCGGAGCTCCATGGCCGCAAGGGTGTTGATAACCCACAAGTATAGGGGATCGTGTGTAGCCTTTTCGATAAGTAAGAGTGTCGAACCCAACGAGGAGCTAAAGGTAGGATAAGTATTCTCTCAAGTTCTATCAACCACTGATACAACTCTACGCACACTAAACGTTTGCATTATCTAAAATAAAACTACGGTAGCAATACGGGTATGAGAGGTAGTTTTGCAAGATAATAAATACAAGAAAGTAAATGTTAGTGCTGCAGCAATAAAATACACTAAGTAACCATATACTAACAGTACCATGAGTGTGGAAAAGTGGTGGTAATTGTGGTGGCTTTGTCCAAGATTAATTAGTGAAGGTACTTGGTTCATTGTCTTCGATGCAGTTTTCTATGTGGGAGAGGCTAAATATACATGCACTCCACTACTTGGGATTACAAGTACTATATGATTGGATTGTTAGAAAGCATCCGCAAATACTAACAATGCATTAAGGTTTCCCCAACCATAGCCTTAAGTTCAAGGTCCTCTTACTCCCATACGTGCAACTAATCGGTTCGCGTTCTCAGGTTTCTGTCACTCCGGCAGAACTTCCCCCGCTTCGTTACAAATACTACCAACCCTAGGGTGTTTGATCCATGCGCGCACAATATAATGGACACCAAAGGACAGCACCATATAGACATACAACTCTAATGAACCTCATGCATTCAATTAAGCAATCAAAAGACAAATAAACTACGGAAACATGATGTAAATCATAGGATAAATATTATAGCATCAAACACCATGTTTACATAGGACGGTACAGAGGTTTGTGGGAGGATGAACCACTGAATACAAGGAGGAGATGGTGATGGAGATGGCGGTGAAGACGGCGGAGAGGGGCAGCGCGGCGGCGCAGGGCGGCGGCGGCGCCGGCGGTGCGGGGAACTCCTTTCCCCGCCGCCGGCAAGCTTGGGGAGCGCCGCCCCTTAGCCTCCCTCCTTCATGGCTTCTTGGGAGCCCTCCCCCATGGAGATGGGATCCATGGGGGAGGCAAAAACGTGGCTTTTGGTGGCTGAAATTCGTGGGTGGAGGAGTCCTCCACGAATTAGGTTTCCTCCCTTTATATATCTTCTCGGATTTCCGTCACCCCTTTTAGGGTTCCACCAAAACGGGCCTACAGGCCGCGTCCGAACTCCGATTGGGCTGATCTCGGGCTTAAAATCTTCGTATGGAAAATTGTGACAACTTTCGTAACAGCCAGGTCTCCATTAACGTCATCTTCGAGGGTCAAACTGGCAATCTTCGTAAAAAGTTCTCAGACAGATTTCAGGAAAGTCCCAATTCGACTCCAACAAGGTTTCCTCTTGTATTCTTGATAATTTCTACACATCAAAGAGTAAAACAAGAACATTGTGCACTTTTGCAACTATTAGTAGGTTAGTCCAAATAAATAATAAACTTAATATAAAACAAGTGCTAAAAGCATAAAAATGGCATGAAACAATCAAAAATTATAGATACGTTTTGGACGTATCAACATCCCCAAGCTTAATTCCTGCTCGTCCTCGAGTAGGTAAATGATAACAAAATAATTTTTGATTGTAAATGCTATGATCAGGTCTTTAACAATTGCATGATGTATGGATAATAAAACTTAGCAATCATGTTTCCTAATGAAAAGTATCAACGAACTAAGAGCTTATAACATGAAATTTATAAACATCAACAAGATTGTAATGACCATAATAAAGCATGATAGAGTGGTATCTCGCTTGCCCTTAATTGTGGAGCAAAACATAAATGCCAAGGCACCTCTGAAGTTCAAGTGAAGACTAGATATAGAGATATCAAAGATAAAAGCATCATGGTTATACCTCAATTAATCGTATTCTGGGACAAGCACATTACACTAAGAACGACAGCTATGCTCTCGAAGAAGTGCTCAAAGAAAGGATGGTGACTCAACATAAAAATAAAAGATTGGCCCTTCGCAGAGGGAAGCAGGGATTAACACGTGCTAGAGCTTTTTGTTTTAAAAACAGAGGTAAAAATGTTTTGAGAGGTGTTTGTTAATTGTCAACGAATGGTAGCGGGTGAGAACAGTATTCTACCTGTCAAACGGACTTTTAAGAGCGGCTCCCATGAAGGACGTTATTTCTACCAGCAAGGCAGATCATCCCTCTTTCTCTTTGGTTTACACACATTCAGGTATTTCACTGTTTGTCATTGCTTACTGATGAATCAGGGCAAAAGTGTGAAGAGAATTAATTGGTTAAAGTTGTAATTAATTGGGACTGGGCACCCCGTTGCCAGCTCTTTTTGCAAGTTATTGGATAAGCGGATGTATATGCCACTAGTCCAGGTGTAAAAGTCCATTTGACAAATAGAATAAAGAATAACCACACTAATTCCTCATGAGCTAGTAAACATTGACACAAAAAGAGAAATATTTTGAAGGTTTTAAAGGTAGCACATGCAAATTTACTTGGAATGGCTTGAAATACCATGCATAGGAATTTTTTGGTGGACTCTTTGGGATAACTTGGTTTTAAGGATTTGGATGCACGAGCAGCATTCCCGCTCAGTACAAGTGAAGGCTAGCAATAGACTGGGAAGCGACAACCACGAGAGCGATAACGGTCATAATCATGCTTGCGACAAAATAAAATTAACGGAGGCATAAAAACGATACTAAAACTCTGAGGCAAAATAGATCATCAAGGCTTAATTGACTTTTATTTTTCAGTCATAACATGTGTGAGCATGTGCCAAGTCGATTCAAGTGAATTATTCAGAGGAGGATACCACAATACCATACCATCTTATGAACAGGACAATGCATGTTGATATCAAAATAACATAATATGCACTATTAGCTAGTTGAGACTAACCATAAGAAAACATAAACTACTAAACAGTATTATTCACACATCATTTTTAAGTTTCAACAAGTAATCCATTAACCAAGTAAACATTGAAAACAGAGGATAAATAAAATATGTGACGATCCACTTATTAATGTAACTGGTGTTTGATGCTAAGATAAATAGATAATAAAATACAGCCGCTTCAAGTTTAGTTAAGTTCCTATGTTGCTCAAAAAACAAAGTTTAAAGGTTTGCAAACCGTGGGGTTATTGATGAAGAGGGATGCGGGGACATCCCCAAGCTTATGACTTTGGTAATTCTTCAATATTCCATAGTTTGGTGTTCCTTCATTCTCTGTGAAAAAACTTCAACACAAAAACTTTCCCATTCTTTTCTGCGGTTAGACATTAGTACAATAGATAATATTTCCCAAGTGCTACTATTAAACCAAATAAAATTTTGTTTTTAAGTTACAGAAAGGTTGCTTAAATGGCCAACTTATAAATGAAAGGTAAGAACCATTAAAAATCAAATGAAAACGAAAAGAGGCCACTCTTGCAACAAAAGTCAGAATCTGTCCAGAAAAACAGCAGCTGGAAAACGCAATTTTTAGGTGCACTTAAACATGCCCGAAATTTTAGCCAATTTTTGTACATGCAGAGGATTAGGTGCTACAACATCAGTAATTTTTTCGTGATTTTTAGAGCTTCCAGTAAAATATGAAAAATCGCGCAATAAGCAGTAGATACCGAAAACAGAAAATCACTTTTTACATATGTATCAACTAAGCTAAATGGATAAAACTTGGTACTTTATTTTTGATAAACTAAGAAACCAGAGGCTAAGCAAGACCTAAACATGCTAGCTACAGCAAGGAAAACTCTAAATAAAAATCAAAAGTAAAACCCAAATAAAATTAAAATAAAGAACCAAACAAAGAAGCAAAACAAAAGAAAATATTTTTGTTATTTTGAATTTATAAGTGAAAGTAAAGAAGCAATCGAAACCAAATAAGGAGCCTAATAAAACTAAAGAAGGTAAAACCAAGACATATAAAAGCAATTATAATACAAGTTAAGACAATACATATCATGTGGACGGGTAATATAGAGTATGAACGAGACAACCTCATGTTAGTTGATGAATAGGGGGATGACTCGGGCATCCCCAAGCTTAGATGATTGTATCTTCTTGAATATGTTCTTGGGATGCACCTACACATCCCCAAGCTTGAGCTCTTGCGTCTTCTTATTCATCTCATATCACCATATTGATTAGATCTTATAAGCTACATCCACATAAAACTTCACAAAACTCATTAGTAGGGTTAGTACTCATTAAATAAAATCCACTCATGTTCAAGCATTGACAAGTTTTATAATTTTTACTCAACATTAGCCACTGTATATACTAAGGTGTTCATGATTTCCGTTGTCCGTCGAAAAACTAATGAAACTAACAACACCAAGTACAATATTGAATAAACAAAGAAATCTGTCAAAACTGAACAGTCCGTAAAGATGGCATTCAACGAGATAGTTAAGTAGCTCAAATCGAAAAACTTTAGTCTAATGAAAGAAAGATAATAATCTCAGGTTTATGCACAAAAATTTTCAAGTCAAAATACTATTCTGAGATTTATCACGATTTTATTTACAGAGAAGCACAAAATCTGTCTAAACAGAACAGTCAGTAAAGATCGAATTTTTCGACCTATCTACGTACCTTAAATCAGAAAAAGTTAGTCTAATGAAAGAAAGCTAATAAGCATCACTTTGCACTCAAGAAATTTCAGATCAAGATCACGTTCTGGTGATTTTAAACATTTAATACGGTGGAGCACAGAAAATCTGTTTCTGGACAGCAAAGTAAAACTATCAACTTTCAATTAACTAAAGACTATAATTAGCATTTTATTTTTATGTACAGAGGTATATACACAATATTTACAATATTTACATGTTTTTAATGAAAAGCTTCCATGGAAAGATTTGTTTTGGTTTCATAGGCATGAACACAAGTGTTCAAGGTCGACCCCCATTTAACCATTACTCATCTTTCCAATCACTTTTCTTTTTGAAAACGTTTTTAGATAACAACTACACCTAATTTTTTTTGTAATTCGCATTCCCTATCCATAGTAAGATAAAGAACAACTTAATACTGAAAATAAAAACTACTTAGAGATAAAGCAAACAAGTGCACACAAGAACATTAACCTACGCTATGGCTCCCCGGCAACGGCGCCAGAAAAGGTCTTGATAACCCACAAGTATAGGGGATCGCGTGTAGCCTTTTCGATAAGTAAGAGTGTCGAACCCAACGAGGAGCTAAAGGTAGGATAAGTATTCTCTCAAGTTCTATCAACCACTGATACAACTCTACGCACACTAAACGTTTGCATTATCTAGAAATAAAACTACGGTAGCAATACGGGTATGAGAGGTAGTTTTGCAAGATAATAAATACAAGAAAGTAAATGTTAGTGCTGCAGCAATAAAATACACTAAGTAACCATATACTAACAGTACCATGAGTGTGGAAAAGTGGTGGTAATTGTGGTGGCTTTGTCCAAGATTAATTAGTGAAGGTACTTGGTTCATTGTCTTCGATGCAGTTTTCTATGTGGGAGAGGCTAAATATACATGCACTCCACTACTTGGGATTACAAGTACTATATGATTGGATTGTTAGAAAGCATCCGCAAATACTAACAATGCATTAAGGTTTCCCCAACCATAGCCTTAAGTTCAAGGTCCTCTTACTCCCATACGTGCAACTAATCGGTTCGCGTTCTCAGGTTTCTGTCACTCCGGCAGAACTTCCCCCGCTTCGTTACAAATACTACCAACCCTAGGGTGTTTGATCCATGCGCGCACAATATAATGGACACCAAAGGACAGCACCATATAGACATACAACTCTAATGAACCTCATGCATTCAATTAAGCAATCAAAAGACAAATAAACTACGGAAACATGATGTAAATCATAGGATAAATATTATAGCATCAAACACCATGTTTACATAGGACGGTACAGAGGTTTGTGGGAGGATGAACCACTGAATACAAGGAGGAGATGGTGATGGAGATGGCGGTGAAGACGGCGGAGAGGGGCAGCGCGGCGGCGCAGGGCGGCGGCGGCGCCGGCGGTGCGGGGAACTCCTTTCCCCGCCGCCGGCAAGCTTGGGGAGCGCCGCCCCTTAGCCTCCCTCCTTCATGGCTTCTTGGGAGCCCTCCCCCATGGAGATGGGATCCATGGGGGAGGCAAAAACGTGGCTTTTGGTGGCTGAAATTCGTGGGTGGAGGAGTCCTCCACGAATTAGGTTTCCTCCCTTTATATATCTTCTCGGATTTCCGTCACCCCCTTTTAGGGTTCCACCAAAACGGGCCTACAGGCCGCGTCCGAACTCCGATTGGGCTGATCTCGGGCTTAAAATCTTCGTATGGAAAATTGTGACAACTTTCGTAACAGCCAGGTCTCCATATAACGTCATCTTCGAGGGTCAAACTGGCAATCTTCGTAAAAAGTTCTCAGACAGATTTCAGGAAAGTCCCAATTCGACTCCAACAAGGTTTCCTCTTGTATTCTTGATAATTTCTACACATCAAAGAGTAAAACAAGAACATTGTGCACTTTTGCAACTATTAGTAGGTTAGTCCAAATAAATAATAAACTTAATATAAAACAAGTGCTAAAAGCATAAAAATGGCATGAAACAATCAAAAATTATAGATACGTTTTGGACGTATCAGGCGTCGACCTGTGGTGGAGAGAGGTGGAAGGCGGCGCCGGAGCTAGGCAGTGCTGCAGGGAGAGAGAGCAGGAGGCGGGGAGGGAGAGGGCCAAGCGGCGGCCGGAGCTGGAGGAGGCCAAGGAGCTGGAGGATCGTTGGCGGCGGCGACATGGCATTGGTGCCGTGTTCGTGTTTCTCTGGGTGGCGAGCGAGCGAGAGGATAAGACGAATTGTACAAGTGGTTGGGAGGAGGAGAGCGAGCAGTCAGCGGGGACACGCGTCGATCGCGGGAGGCGGAGGACACGACTCGCACGATCCCCAGATGATTACAATGCTTTTCCCAAAATGAGGCGCTGAAACAACTCGCAAATCCCACCAATTGCTCGCAGTTGGATGGGTTGTTTGAGTGATCTGGGCTTGGTGTTCACCACTGACTTGGAAACAAATATGGAAGGTCTAAGAAAATTTAAAGCGCCCGTTGTATTTTTCCCATTCTCAACATGATTTCCATATTTTAATCGTTCTCCAACAAAGTTTATATTTTATCGATCAGTTCATATTTCATCACGGGTTTCTATGAATGTTCGCTACCATAGAGTAAACCTACCGTTGGGGAGGGTTTGGATTTACCCAAATCCATACAGCGGTTATCCAAAAGTGATGGATATTATCCAATTATCCACGGAGAGAAAGAACGAAGATTTTATAGGTGCGTATCAGCTAGCTACATGCAGCCAGCTACATGCGTTGGCTAGCTACGTACCGTACGTACGTGCAGATTTGGTACGCCTACGTACGTGCAGATTTGGTACAACCCTAGCTACCCTACCCAAAGACGTGGGTATGGATTTGGGTATGAACTGTGGTTATCCAGCGGCAGGTTTACCATAGAGGGTCACATCACAAATGATTACACTTATTTATCGTTTGCTAATATCATAAAACAGTTAACCTTATTTGCCCATTGCCAATATGGGCAGTGCCTCGGGCAGCCATGTCTGGCAGGCCGCGTCAGCCATGCTCGAATATATTACACCATAGACCTTCTAGCTACCCCTCAAGAAAAAAAAAAGACCTTCTAGCTCTGTCGTTGCCGATGGGGTGTCCTTGGTGTCAGTTTGTACAAGTGGTTGCTAGTTATTAAATCGTAAGTGATATGACATGAAGCTGGATATCATTCACAATTTAGTACAATGGTTTATCTCCACATGTACATATGTTAGATGATACGTAGGATCAGAGGCAAGTAGCTCTACTCCAAGTAGACCAACCAAATTTGAACATATCTAATTAAAACTAGGCACAAAAATGTAGTATTGCAAAGATTGGAAGGGTGAGTTTATCTATTTTACCATTATATGATTTACAAAACCATAGTCATTGACAAATATATCGTAGTAATATGACTACAAATCCATTAAAAAAAATGACTTCAAACGTAGGACACTTGTGAGAAATAAATACTATCTCATTGCAATTTCACATTGACAAATATATCTTTCGTTTTCATTTGTAGGTGGCTTTGCTTTGTACATCATAGCAATGACCTCTGTGGTGGCAAAATCACTTGGTGAAAATCCAGACCCAAGAGACATTGTTGACAACTTTCCGACAGGACAATGGATGTTATTCCTTTTCCTCATTGGTATAATGTCTGTATTAACTAGTGTTCCATTGAACCAGGTATTCTTAATTGCATATCGATCTCTTTGGTTGGTTATTTCCCAATAATATTAGTGCATTTTAAGTACATTATTTGTGCTATGCACTAGTCATGTGCCTGTTTTTGCGATTGGAATCAAGACTTTTATACAAAAGATTATGTACGACATATTATAATCATATTGTGCATAATTTTGTATAAAGTAGTTTTTAGTCATCAAAAGTGGGTAACGATGATTTAGTGAACTTAGATTGATTCTGAAGTGAAAATTCATGATTCTATATAAAATTTATGCCATATAACTGCTCCACCAATAAGCTAATATAATTTGGAAAGTTTCCCTTTTATAAAGATCTCTTTCGATAACCAGTGTCTCAACCATGGATGTTGAATACCATTTTAGCATGATGTTCCTATCGGTGTTCCATATTTCATTATGGAGTGTCTATTTCGATGGACCTAGCTAGCCGATGTTATAATCTATTAACACCGCAATTCATGGATGGAACTAGTGTTATAATATCTAGTTGTTTGTCGAGTGATGTCTAGTCAGGGATAGGATAAAATGCCCAAAAAGTCGCCCAATCCTACACATACGCATCAACTTTAGTTATTTCATACACCTACTTAGGATTCTGATACACCCAAGTATTGATGCATTTTTTCCTTCCAACTTCCCCCCTTGAACCTCTCCCCTTCCACCACGCGCTCCTTCCACAATCGGCAATATCTCCTTTGGCTACCTTTCCACCCTTCTCACACTGTCCATGTCCCCCACCACCCATGCACAACATGTTGCACTTGGCTTTGTAAAACCATACCCCCGACCACGATGGACATACACACATCCACTTATGGTATGCAACATAATTAATGTACTAGCTTTCTGCCAAACCACATCCCACATTTACTGAAACTTCCTTGTACAATGCCTCTCGAATACCCCATATATCTAAGTTTAGGAGGATTTGGTGAGCCTGCACTCGAAGACACTATCCCGACCCTTGATGGTTACCATCATCGCCTTCAACAGAGCTCAAGGTGGAGGACAGTGAGGCCCAGTTCTTTTGCTGGCTTATTTCGTAAGCTGCCCCTCCCCCAGCTTATTCCAAAAGCTGAGCAGCTTATTACTTGCGGCTTCTAGATTAGTTATGAGATAACTAGTTTAGAAGCCCCAACAAATAAGCCGGGCGGCCTATGAGAGAAGCTGGGGGAGGGGCAGCTTATAGAATAAGCCAGCAAAAGAACTGGGCCTGAGAGGAGAACTATATCATGAGATGGTCGGAATATAAACTACGTAGTGACAAAATTCACAATAAATGCCAGAAAAATATTTTTAAGAAATATAAATCATATATATACACTAATGGTTGTTCTTCTCACTGCAGGTGATGATTCTTGACTATAGATTACTATTCCCAACAGGAACAGCTCAAGCTCACCTTATTAATAGTCTTCACACCCCTCATGGAGCTATTATGGCAAAGTATGACATGTTATTTCTTCTCTTATTTCACATTGGTCTATAGAAAATTCCATCATCTTCTTTTGCATTCATAAAACTTATATTTATTTTTAATCCAGGCTGCAAGTTGCAACCATATTCAAATTTTTCTTTGGTAGTTTTTCTTGGACTGCGTTCCAATGGATATATGCTTCAGGCAAAGATTGTGGATTTTCAAGCTTTCCCTTATTTGGGTTAGAGTTATATAAGAAGAGGTATGAGATATGTTTGCTAATAAACATCAAAATCTTTGTTCTACATTCATAATAAATTTCATTCATATATCTCAGCCGCGTATGTTCATCGTCTTCAGTTTTCATCTATCATACTACTGGTAGAACTATCAAGACGTGTTTTGTAAAAATAGTATCATAGTCACAATAATTATTCTCCGAGAATATAACTTCATTTATAAATATATCTTGTTGATATTGAGTAGTTACAATTGTATTTCAGAGGACATTTCATATGTAAAATAAATGAGTTTTTGATGCATAAATAAGTATTCCATCGTTTCACAATATGTAAGTCACCTACAAAAAATTAGTAATGAACTAAACTATACATACCATATCACATATGGATATATTAGAATTTCAGCTACTATAAAACATCAAGGCATATGTTGCAAGTATAATTACAACAACCTGAATCTTGATTTCATAAATGATGTCCAAAAAGTTCAAAATAAAAACTTGTCGGTGCCTGATCCACCCTCTGTTTTACCATGCAAGACATCTAGAATGCCTCGCTTTAAAAAGACTACCAACTCGACTATAAAATAAAGATTATTTTCTACTCTATCCCCTTAGCGTATTCGACGTAATCAAATAGTTCTTAAGAACTAAGAGATTACAACTTTTTGATAAGGAAATATACTTTTAAATATAATTTCGGCGTATTCTCCGTAAGTGCCATATTATTTGTTACGAAACTTGCATATCATATAAGTGATGGAAATCCATTCAGGTCAAATGACCATCATACTTGTGTTGTGTTGTGTTGTGTTGTGTTGTGTTGTATTGATGCTCCTTATGTTTCATAGTTCGTATATGTCATTACAAAAATAAAGATAAAAGGTGTGATTGTGATATGAAACATCAAGAAATAATTGATCCCGTGATTGTGAATATAAGTTTGAAACCTTCACAGTGCACCCTATACATTCTCACGCACAAAAATATACTCTTAATTTCTTGATATACCAAATAAGTTCCATTTACAACATCTTGATGTTTTAGTTCCATCGTTATTTGTTTCATTTGCAGTCCAAATTGATGAATAGGGTGCTCCTTTGGCCCATTCTCTTGGTTGTGTATGTTAACACATAATTCGTGTGATACATATCATTCCTCTTATTTTCATATGAGAATGTACATTTGATGACACATATACTATGTAAATGTATATTGCACTAGACGATGGCTAGCATTATGCGAGAGAAATAACAATATTTTTACTCTTTTCTGTGCTTTCTTGTTTCCTGTTACACATCTAAGTTTCTCTCTTGAGTAATCAACGACAAGTTTGTACGAAAATCATGAATGGATATATCCATGTAGATATATAATAATATCCCTTACATGAAGCATTGGTCCCAATACCTATAGTTATGTTGTTGCAGGTTCTTCTTTGATTTCTCTGCAACGTTTATTGGTGTGGGAATGATTGTCCCACCTATGATAAATATTACATTTCTTGCTGGAGGTATCGCATCATGGGGTTTGTTGTTCCCTTTTCTCGAATCTAAAAGTGGGCAATGGTATCATACTGCCAGTCCATCAAGTTTGGCTGGGATAAATGGATACAAGGTATGTAAAAATTAAACAAGAAAGTACTTATTTGTTGCACATTCATCTAACTAAACATCTAGACAATTTATGTTGCATACTAGGATTTTTTGCGTGATTCATCATCTGATTAGCTGAGTGCGTGAATTCACTCGATGCAGCTTATTCTTGTCATATTATTATGGGCCATTGCATGCAAGAAGCTAGCTCCTAGTTAGATATAAGGATGGCAATGGGGCGGGTTCGGGCGGATATACCAAAACCAGATCCAAATCCAAATCCATCAGCATCACTATGGCCTGCCCACGAAAGTATTCATGGGCATGGATTTCGCCCCATATCCAAACCCGCCGGATATCCGGATATCCATGGATATTCACGAGTAATGTATCGGAGTATTAAATCAACAATATTTCAATCACAAAGTACTTAAAAAAATATGTAGAATCTCAAACAATTACACCACAAAATACATTATCTCATCTCAACCTCACGGAACATAGCCAATACTTCTTATTATAAGTTTCTAACACAACAATTTATGCACTCAAAAGATATAGTAAAAGATAGCAGAAATGTGTGGATAGCCAATACTTCTTATTATAAGTTTCTAACACAACAATTCATGCACTCAAAAGATATAGTAAAAGATAGCAGAAATGTGTGGATCATTGGGTGTAAAAGAGTAGTTTAATTGGGTATTCAAAAGATATAGTAAAAGATAACAATTCATGCGTTAATTACGCGCGGGAGTAGTTTAGTGTTAGCAATAATTAGTAACTACGTGAGTTTGGGTCATTGGGTGAGTTGGGCCTCAAGAATATTAAGAGATGGGTCTGGGGAAAAATACATGTCTTGCTAACACGTGGGTCCCACTTGTCAGCCGGGTATCCATTGGATATCCGTGGAGCAAAATCTTTGCCTGTGCCCACCCCATGAGTTAGCGGATATCCGCCCCATGAAATCCATGGATAAAAACTGCACTCCAAACCCTTATCCACCGGGTCGGATATCCATGGATACCTGGCTCCATGGACAAAATTGCCATCCTTAGTTAGATACATGACAAGAATGACCATTATGTATATGCGAGAGAAGTCAAAAATAATTGCATCACCACACTAAAAGTTGATTACAGTATTTTACTGGTTGTATCCTATTTTGTAATAGCTTACTACACAATTTTACCAACATGGTCATACCTATTGCTTGATAATCCGGTAAGTACATCATCATGATAGTGTGTAAATCAGTCTTCTAAGTACATTTGTAGCATAGTGATAACTAATGTGACTATGTCACGTGATGAGTTTGACCAAAGGATATGACACCTTTGTAGTTACATCACATCTATAATAATAACAATTTTATAAACATAATATCAAATAGTAATCATCCTAAGTTATAGGAAGTTAGATAATAATATTACTGGTGTGGTGTTAAAAATACTAAGGACGATGGTAAGTACATTACCTAGTAACTTTCACCAAACAATATGCCATACAATATGGTAAATACGTCATCGCCATGGTAACTATATCATTGTTATTACCATAATATAGTAAGTACATTACAATCATGGTGGTAAGCTGATACATCATAAACCGTGATATAACAATTTTAGTAAAATGGTATGGTAAATGCATCACCACTATAGTATTAATTCTCTTATAGAATGAGAGAATAACTAATGGTGCCCATGTTCTAGTGTGTTCCTACAACTTAGTACAAACAATACAATACATGTACATAGGCATTGAAGACTCCATGGTATGCATATATAACCAAAATTGAAGGCACTACTCTCTTAATCTAAGTGGACCGAAATAATGTAACTTTCATACCGATAGCGCGGTAATTTTACAGTTTATTGAGTGGTAACTTTTCAGACAAAAAAATAGTCCAACCTACCTTAGAGGGGATCTAGATGCAAATCCCACATTAAACTAAACTTGGAAGTATAGGAGTACCGTAAATTCATCATGTCGACAAGTTACTGTGTTCATAATAATAACATTGCAATACATGTGCACACATGGTGCGACCACATGCACACATGTGGAACATATCTGTAAATGGCACATGGTCCAATACAAACATACATAAACCTCTGAAAAAATTAAATTGTTGACACTTCTTAAGCATATTCGGTACTGAGAGAAGTCGTTGCCTATTGCCAAAGATATCGCCGGAGGAAGAAGAGATGGAGCACAATCTGACCTGGATCCAGCAACAATTCATCACAAGAACTCTATTTTAAACCAAGTATAGCTTTGTGGCATGTCGGCTAGGGACTACCTGATGTGTCGTTGAACGCCCTATATGGCGTGTCATTCGCCCAAACAAGTCGGTGAAGTCATGTCAGACCACCCGTTGTTGTCAACTCGACCTGCATTGAGCCACTTGCATTGAAGCAACTTCCCTTCCAGGAACACCGCGATGATGTCCTTGAAGATGACCACTAGCGGCGGCCGCCATGCATCATGTATATGTCCCTTGATTGCTACAATAGTGTCGAAGTGAGTGTCGCGCTGGCCAAGACCAGAATAACTCAAGCTTGCCCGACTGCCACGACCTCACCAAAAAAACCTACCACAATCCATGCCCAATCATGGAGGAAGCCATCTCATCGGTGGATAATCTTATGCATTCTTATATGTCGCCACAGGCGCCGCCATCAAAGCCAAATTATCTGTCAATACCCCAAGAAACACAACCTTCCCTCGACTACAGATATAGAAATCCACGCAAGGTTCAACGACTCCCTTCTCACTGACGACCAGGAGAGGCCATCAGGATAAGGGAGCCGCTAGAGAACATCGCCAAAAAGTTGGTCGTATGGAAAAATTGTTCTCTCTCTTTCTATATATCTTCTCTAGGGAGGAAGGCGAGAAAGCTAAGTAGACAAATAGTAAATTCAGGTACACGGTTTGTTTGAGAGTTAAAACATTCAGACTTTTTTAATTCATAAATGCACCTTCGCGTGCTCGCTCTACGTTTGTAGTGTCCATCCAGCACTGTAGCATCATGTGGTAAGTACTAGGCGATGTCATGTTATAATCCCATTCTACTTCTTAATTATTAACCCTAGAGATCATAATAAAACGTGTAATACAATTAGAAATTAATATTTGTGTGACTGTAGCATACTAATAGCAACTGGAAAATAATATGACTAAGAGATTACATCCAGTACAATGAACAAACAAATATTTTGAGCGCCAAGCGACCAACTCTTAACTAAGATAACACAATGTGTATGCTTTTTTTATTCTCTCTCCCAACTAAATAAAAAATGTTTGCGGTGTCTCTAAAAAAAGGCCTATGTTACCCAATTGCATGTTTCCTAAGTCAAATTCTAAATCCAAAGTCTCATTGCTAACCTGCCATAAACTATTGACTATAAAAATAACACATGGTTGATCAATCATAAAACAAATAGATGTATTCGGATATTCTGAGGGCTGCCTTTATGAAGGATAAATTCGGGTGGACCCCTTGTGCACATTGCGGGGCCGGTTTACCCTTACCATATCTCATGTTGGCCTTTATAGACTCGTATCGGCACGTTTGAACTTGTTATCTCCTATTGGGAAGTACCAATACCCGTTCTTCCTTTTATTCGTTAAACTTGTGCACAACAGTTGAAACAAGAGGATTTGTTCAATCTAGCAATCAGTTAGTTATTAGACAAAACCTAATGGAATAATGTGAACTATGTCAATGGGCTTCTACGACCAGGGCACTGGCAGCTATGTTGTTTAGCGCATTATGGTTCCCCATATTCAAATCCATGTTTCCTATAAGAACAAGGAAGCCAAAATCGGTGATGGGTCACTACTTACAAGAAAAGCTTTGCGTTAGATGCATTATTTCTTAAAAAGTGAAGGCTTAGTTTTGAATATACATGACCTTATAGGATCCTTTCAAAGTGTCTAGCTCTTCTATGTGTCTATGTGCAGCACATGTTACTATGGTCAAACATACATCACTAAGACTTATTTACATTCTACAACAACTTTCTATTATGACCTTAGGGCCTGTTTGTCTCGCACGATTCTTAAAACACAAGAAACTAGGCAAGAATAGAATCCAGCCAGATTGAAAACCTACAACTATTTTGTATTGTAGAGTGTTTGAGATCAAACGAAAAAGCAAAGGAATAATACCAAGGGGTTAAATGGATGGAAATTATCCTTCGAAATAGAGTCCAGTAAAATCCTTGGAAAATAATTCTAATGATTCCAATCCTACAAATCAAATGACAAACATATATATGAAATTCGTAATGATGTAAATCTCTCAAAATCAAGTGAAATTCCTGTATCATGTCTTCTTGTTCATGTAAACCTAGGGATGAGTTCATCAGGTGATTAACATGGGTGGGAGGTAAGCACCAGATGTATATATATCATCTCCTTTTTCAAGCATTTGTTTCTTGGACAACCAAGCATTATTTGTTAAAGTGATATTACGAATTCCCAGAGGAATGTGTTAGCATTTTTTATGAGTGTTTTAGTATGCATGGGTGTTCTGATCCATTTTATTAGCTTCTCCATAAGCGAGAATACTCTCTCCAAAGTTTCTTTTTGGCGAGAACTACAGTTGGACGTCCAAGATCCCACAAAGATTAGACGTCCGTGTAAAATTTTCGCTCGATCGTGAAGCGGAATTTATATGTTCAAACATATGAAACTTGCAAATGTACTACAGAAACATTGCCTTTGAAATTGTTCGTTGAAAATGCTTTTTTTTGTTCTATTGACAGGTCTTCATTACAGTTGCACTGATTCTGACAGATGGCATTTATAACTTCATTACACTCCTTATTACTGCCTACATGGACTTCAGCCAGAAACAACAAGAAACAGATACAGTGGTGGGTAACTACTTGAGAAAGCATCCCAGCCTGAACTACGATGATCGTAGAAGGATCGAGGTATTCCTTGAGAACAAAATCCCTGCTTCCCTACCAGTGGCTGCGTATGCCGTGTGCGCATTGATCTGTGGAGTAGTTATCCCACAGTTGTTCCACCAGATAAATTTCTTTCACGTCGTTTCGATGTACATTATCGTCCCCGTGGTTGCCCTCACCAATACCTACGCAACTGGGCTCACGGACTGGAACATTGCCTACACATACGCCAAGTTCACAATCTTCGTCGTCTCGGCATGGATCGCCAAGCCAGGCGCCATTGTTGCTGCCCTTGTGGCCTGTGGGCTAGTGGTGTCAGCTCTTCATATTTCTTCCCAGCTGACACAGGACGTGAAGACAGGCTACATGACGCTCACCTCGCAACGAGCTCTGATCACCATGCAGACCTTCGGTATAGTCATCGGTTCCATTCTCACGCCGTGCGTCTTCCGTGCCTACCAGAGGAATGACAAGGTGCACGTCCCCATTGGAGCGCCGGACTCGGATTACCCATGCCCCTACGCTGGGCTCTACCGTGCCATGGCGGTGATGGGCACGGGAGGTGTCAAGGAGCTCCCTGACCACTGCATCACCTTCTGCTTCGTCGCCGCTGGCATTGCCGTCGCAGTAAACACGCTATCGGTCGTGTCTCAGAGGAAAGGCTGGAAGATGCAGTGCTATATTCCCAGTGTCACGGTGTTTGCCCTGCCCTTCTTCATCGGATCAGCCGTCGCTATCGATATGTGCATAGGCAGTGTGATATTGTTCATGTGGATGAAGATGAATAGCCAGAGTGCCGCGATGATGTCGTCGGCGGTTGCGGCCGGCTTGATATGCGGAGAAGGACTGTTCGCATTGCCGTCGGCGATACTCACCATGTTCAGTGTGCAGGCACCAATCTGCATGAAGTTCATTCATAGTGGACAGCAGGTTGACTTGGCAGATTCCTTCATAAGAAATATGTCAGCACCCACAAAGCCGTGAGGAATGTATTCAGAGGTAAAAGGTAAATGGATTTCCTTTCCCAGAGGATGGAAATAAGTACTCTACAGCTATGAACAAATCCACCAGGCTACAGGGATTAGCATTACAAAATACAAGCATCTTCCAATCCAAACCAGAGGTTATGTGTGCAAATACTACAACTATATATTGGAGGCATTCTTTGAGCAGTGTGGCTACGAATGGTGGTATTGCAGAAACCGTACTACAACAGTAGATGCAAAGGATTTATATAGTTTTGATCTAACAGTTGACGCAATCCGCTAATGCACATTAATGTACTTATTATCTTATTTTTTTCTTCTGTTCTGATTGTATATGATAGAACATTTTAGTTGCACCCACTAGAAAAGTTTGTATCTGAGGTACCATTTACACTCTCCTTGGTAGTTTCATAATGTCAGTAGTATCGTAGGCAGAAATTTCTCGAAATCATTGTTATGCAATAGATGTCATGCTCAACAAAAAATCTAACTTCTATGTAAAGTTATGGTACCATGCGTATGATGGTAAATAACTATCGAGCGGTGAAAACATCCGGCAGATAATATTCAAGTCCTTGGAAGTTGCTGGCCTGTTGGAGACCCTTAATTGACTTCGCCACTGCTAGTAGTGAAGTGTGTACTACAGTACATGTGAAGGAAAAGATGGTAACTGATCAATAATATTTCCCATACTGTTGTGTGTAATTACTATGTATTTCCTTAGACTTTGTTCCCCTTCTGCTATGGCAGAAAGTAACGAAAAGGGCGAGCCAGTTGAGAAAGCAATAGGTTAATACGAGGTGATCCAAATAAGAAAATCACAGTTTTTTGTTCCAGTGAACCTTTCATACAGTATGATCCATCATCAGCTCTTGTTTACTGCTTTACAAGCACCATCTTAAACACATAGAATAAAACAACACAATCACGTTTCTGTCTTCCCAGCAGGGGTGCCTACCTGAGTACATTCAGGTAAACTGAATGTTTGGTAGTTACATGTAGCGCTTTGCAACAACAGTAACCCTGTCCTCCTAGTTAAACTGAAGCAAAATGCTTCTCTATAATATGGACAGGAATGCAATGTGACACAGTTCTAATTAGAGATAACTTCTGCAGCGTAGATCAAAATCTGCGAGATCATTGCTTTGGCCTTCAGAAGAAGATTGTGGATACTCCCATAGCGAAGCACCCAAATGCTACCCAAGGGCTCAAACGCTCACCTGATAAGCAACACGCAAGAAAGGTTGAATTTCAGATGCTTGAGACAACAGGATGCATTAATATCAAACAGAGTGTTCTTAAAAAACATTAAATGCATATTATATTTTTCATGGCAGAAGCTTGACGCACTACCTATGTGTAAATAATAAGTACCAATCAGCAATTATTACTTAAAAACCCAAATCCCAATCGGCAATTATTACTCAAAAACCAAAGAACAATCAAATTTTAGCATTGACAGTATACTGGACTAATATGGTAAGGAAACAATCTGCTTCTACACAAAAAACTCGAATAACATATGAACAGAGATTCATACACAAAAACAGTCTGCTTCTATGCAAAATGTTTTTGCACCTGAGTTCCAGTGAATAACTTGTAGTTGACTGAGACTGGTTAAAGCTGTTATAGTGAATAACTTGTACTCCCTCCGTTCTAAAATACTTGTCTTCCATTTGTCCAAATTTGGATGTACCTAGACATGTTTTTGTGTATAGGTACATCTAAATTTGGACAAATGGAAGACAAGTATTTTGGAACGGAGGGAGTAGTTGACTGAGACTGGTTAAAGCTGTTATAATTCAGTCGACACTTCTTAATACTGAACATCTATATTTCCAAACCCAACTAAGTTCAAATAGGAAGTTAAGATTTACAGAGAATGTCATGTGGGGCCACATTATACCCATCACTACAAGACCAAGCAGGAATCCACCGCACCAGCTCAGGCTTAGAGATAAGGCATTCGTTATCCTAGGATTCATTATTTGCTTTATTCCCAAGTTATCTTGTTAGTTATTTCGAAAGGATCATTAGATTGATTCCCTAGAATTCCCGCCAAAAAAGAATGATTCCCTAGAATAATCTATTAGGGCCGGCTGTTATAAAGCATTGCAATCATCGTTGTTCTTTCCTCCGCAACACTATGACCCTCAGGCGCCACAGTGCGCCCAAGTCCATGTACCCCAAACCTCCTACCACCCACAGCTATCCTCTCAGGAACTTAGCACCTGAAAGAGAAGCCTGCTAGCTGCTACAACCAAGCACTAGCTCAAGGAACTGTATGGGACAGGTAGACCCTTCTAAAGACAGAAGATCAACATTCAATATCTTCAGAGGTCATATGTGAGCCTCAGCCAATTTTGAACTCTTTTTGTTTCAAGGAGAATTTCAAAAGGATCAGCTGATACAAAATAAAATTGGTTGACCGCTTGCTTAGATGTACAATTCTCCTTTACAATTAAAGGTCATAACTCGTAAGTTCATAAGATGATTCTCTATCAGCAATTGTGAAGTTAGCATATGTCTAGCATGAGTGGAACCAGGAGACTCTGAGTGATGCAAGAAAGGCTGCAGTTTAAGTTCACTGTGTGTCCACTCGGCAATCAACTTTCCAAATATCACTAGAAAATATGCGGTGTGTTTTCACCACCATTTTTTTTTCAACTAACGTATAAGTGAAATCAAGGAATATATGAGCACTACATAAAGATGTAAACATTCCCAACAAAAAAAAGTAACAATGAAAATTGTGAGAAAGTTCAACTTTTGCAATTTCTGCATGCAAGCTTTGTTTAGCATAAAATAAAATTACAGAATAAATGAAATGCAAAGAATTTATTAACATTTTCACCAATACAAAAAAACGTGAGCATTCTCAAACAATAAGAACTACGGCACAATTGAGATAGTGCAGCTTTTATCAAATTTTCTTATTTATTTAATTTTTTAACAAGACAAATGAGAGCAGGGAATTTAAGAAGCATTTTTATAAACAATACAGTAAGTCCATAGCGAGAAAAAGAAGTGGTATAAACTACTAGAGAAGTCTAGCATGAACTTAACCTATTAGGACCTTGATAATTCAACCAACTTTACAATACAGCTTGACAGATGAAGCTAGGTGCATACACTGAGAAAAACAAGTGCTCCAAATCAACAAAACGAGAGAAACTAGGAAACATGCAGCAGATTTATGAATGATGGAAAAGAGCTAGCATAGCATTGGAAGTGGAAGCAGAGAAAGAAGCATACCTATTCTGGCGGCTTTCCAAAAGAAACCACGGAATCTGTCAAGGAAGGAATTCAGGTAAGAAAATGAATAATATCTGAAAATTAAAATATATGTTTGCATTTTGTCCTTCCAGTCCTATGTGGGTTCATGGCCTTCTAGTTTAACGAATTTAAGAGCTAATTGCATCAAAAACAGTTGGCACCAGAGATATCATACAAACAATATTGAGGACCTCTTGGATCCAGAGGATTTTTGGAGGATTGTTATCCTTAGGAATTCACCTATAAGGGCCGTTTGTTTGTTGTATTGCTATCCATACAAATTTTTCCTAAGGATAAGATTGTAATGTTTCTATGCACTATATTTGTGTAAGAAAAATTCCCTTGACTCACATGGAAAGATTCCAATTTTCTTCCCATGGTGTGATCGGACATAATTTTCAATCTTATAGGATCATGTAGCATAACATTGTAATCCTACATTTTTCCTATTTATGTGTTTTTTCGACATCCTAGGAATGAAAGAGGTTACTAATTGAGTGAAGCAGACGAGCTTCATCTTCTGTAAAAAAACAGGGGCATCCATGCCAAGACAAAAAATAGACAAATTTACAGTTTTACCGCTCGAGCTTCATCTGTATCAAGAATTCCTAGGCTCCAATGGACTCTGAATCAGCATAAGATTGTACATCCAACAGCGTTTACAACTCCAAATTAATATGCCATACCCTAGTTGACGCAGCCCCACCGAGAATCCATGTTTAAACTTATATCATTAAATGAGTTGTACCAATTTTTAGAGCTAATCTTGACAGTCCTCAGAGTTAATCTTGACAGTTCAACTATTTTCCTTTACGACAAAGGAGACACCAATTGCGCAGATCAGAGCGCGCACAACAAAATCCCCAGTTTACTCCTCGAATCGGGGATCATCATTAGACAATTACCCGGTGCGGTCGTTGAGGATGGCAGGGAACTGCATCTTGACGTAGGTGCAGGTGCAGATGACGAGCAGCACCACGATGAGGAAGGAGTTGAAGTTGAACAGCGCCGACTGGAATCACGCCAAGAAACAGGAATCAGGTTTCCAGATCCGATCGAATTAGCCGAAGCGAGGGGAAAGGAGGCGATTTGGAGACGAACGGGGTAAGGGATCGAGCTCTTACCATGGCGCTGGCCTCCTACCCTGGTCGGTGGTCTCTTGATTTCTCCTCCCTGACGAACTGAATCAGAGCTGCGAGAAGGGAAAGGACGATGAAGCTGTGTAGTCGATTCGGTGAATCTTTCGATCTACGGGCTCGCCGCGTGTGTACACAAGTCACTGTTAGGGCCTGGGTGCGTGTGGTGTATGATCTGTATAGCGGCCGCTCGCCAGGAAAGCAGCTTAGTTGTAGACTCTAATCAGGACTCGTAACGTAAGATAGGACTCCGACTCCGCAGCCCAGTCATTTTCCAATGTTGTCAGGTATTTACTTTCTGTCTTTTTTCTTGCCAGGAGTTTTTTTTTTAAATGAGGAGCTTTATTATTCAGAAATTCAAATTGGCTCTCGAGCTCATATGCTCCTGGTCGATTTTTTTTTTTAGAAAATAGTAAAACATTTCAGAAAAAACTGAAAAAACTTTGAGACGAACATATACAAATATTCTACATACGTGACAGTTTCGTGAAATGATAGCTGCCCTGTGAAAAAAAGACAAACCGGTGGCCAACATGGGATTTCGAAAATATGTTTTGACAGCACTGATTTTTTTCACAGAGCACCACACATTTTATGTTATCACGAAACTTGCCACGAATTTAGAAAACATGTATATGTTCGTCACCAATTTTTTTCAGAATTTTTTGAAATATCTTACAGATTTTCAATTTTTTTAATCTATCGGAAGCATATGACCTCGGGAGGCAAAACACTTTACTCTTTATTATTTAGTTTTTACGATGTATGTCTATATTACTTGTATTTATAATAGTGACAAATCCACACACTGAATGGTCGAAAAGCTGACTCCTATTCAATTAGGAGTGCCAATCTTCAAGAGTAACAAGTAGATCTACGTTGGCTTAAATGTGCTCTTTACTCGTGCTCAGCTAATCTCACTTTCTTTCTTTTCTGTCTTCCCTCTCAAAAAATCCACTCCAGAACAGAGTGGGGAACAATTTAAATATCTCACAAGATATCAGCTCGCTATTACGAACCCTAGCCACCGGGCTCGGTTTGTTTCTATAGGCCTATTCCGCAAACTAGCCGTTCGAAGAATACTCCTTGTACGCCTCCTCGCTATATCAGTTCGCCTGCTACAAGTTCACTAAAGCAAATACTCTAGGTTTTTACGTTCATGAACTCGTAGTCCTTCGCTATACTTCTTGAGTCTTCTCCATCTCGAGGCTTCATCTCCATGAATCGCCACTCGTGCGATCCGCCCTATCTTCACTCCACTCCTGGAGGGCTCATCTTATTGAGGCTTCATCTTCAGTGAATTATTAACTCTGCGTCTTCATGTTCCAGCGTCTTCGCGCTTCTTCTTGGGCTTCACCTCAACCTCGCGTCTTCGCGTTTCTTCACCTTATGAAGGATCTTCAGCTTCGACGTCTACGCAACATCTACATTTTTCGAGACTTCTCGGCTCATCTCACGGACTGCGTGCTTCTTCTTCTTGAGGCTTCTCTCCTCAGCATCACATTCTTCACGCTTTTACTTGTGTTGAGGGTTCATATCCTATGAATTCTCAACTTGGCAGATCCGTGCCATTTACATCTCTTGGGGCTAGGTCAAATTTTAATTAGGGTGGTTAAACGTGTCACCTTTGAGGATTGTTCATGTGGATACTAGCAAACATGTTAGTCCTCTTAACCATGTGTCATCTATCCTTCAAAACCCACGTGGAGGATACTAGATATACTTTGAATGACAGTTTTGAGATATTCCTGTCGTTGGCTACCCAAGGTGTTAAACATATGGTGCCTCTTTTCGCAAATGATATATTTTTGGTCATTCGGCTGTTTCCTAGGGAGATGTTGGTATCCAAGTAGATTTTTTACCTCTCTGGGGATATTTGTAGCTTGCGCGCGAAGTTTGCTAAGAAAATACTGTTACCCTAATTCAATGTGACACCCGGACTTTTCAGTCCATTAATTGTGGAGTTGCTGCCTTGTGCATCAGTTCACTTTGCATGCACATTCATGGGATTATTATTAGCTTTTACGTGGTTGTATACAATAATTGTAACTTTTTCGTGGATAAGTTTACTCAGCGCTTATCGACATGGAAAGGTCCCTCATGGATAAGTTTGCTCGGGATTCTCATCCATGTGAAGGCGGTTTTGACTGTCATGTCCACTTATCTTATCTGTGACATGGATTTTCCTACGTGGGTCTTTGTTTCACTGACATGTGGGCCCCACTGGTCAGTGAAACAAAGTCACCCACGCAAAGTCACTGAAGCTGCGTCGCGCGCGGGGGGGGGGGGGGGGGGGGGGGGGGGGGGAGTCGGCTCGCTTCGCCACAGGTGTTCCTCCCTACCAATCTTGGTGGTCTTGGGATTTGGAATCTACATGTGATGAAGGATGCCTTGCGCGTGAAGTGGCTTTGGCTGAACCGTTCTATGGTAGATAAGCCTTGGATCAATCTTCAACGGCCTTGCTATGATAATAGTATAGCTACGTTTGAGGCTTCAATAAAGATTGCAATTGGAAATGGCAAGAGTTTACTCTTCTTGGGCGACAAGTGGATTAGTTATTCTAGTCTGCGGGGCGGACCTTCTGGAGGTAAACCTCAGTGTGCGGCAGGCATGTACTGCTTCCCAAGCCCTCCTCCATGCGTGGATCGGAGACCTTCTAAAAATAAACTGATCTGTACAATTTATACTCATAACTGACGACATTTTTTTTAGAATAAGAGGGAGTAGTTTGGATGATCCGTACATTCTCCTTCATTCGGTTCGATGTCGAAATGTTACTGTAAAATATTTTAGGTGCATTATGTTCACATATGCTGCGGAAAAGTAAACATGAGCTGGCATTGAACCAGCAGTAATAATTCGCAAAAAAAAAAAAAAGAACCAGCAGTAATAAACTCTCGGTCACGCCCAAACACAAAAATGCCGTTGCTAGTGGCCTGACTCCCTCCTCCTTCCCGTTTAAAGAGTCGACCACCTCGTCTGCTCTCATCTCATCTCCTCGCCCCCTTCACTCCCGCTCCCTCTGCCGCGGCGCGTGATCCGGCCAATGGACCTCGACGACGACGCGTGGCTGCTCGACGCCGTGGGCACCTCGCCCCTCTTCTCGGCCGCGTGCGCGTCCCCGCCGCCGTGGCCATTCGGAGAGCCGCATTCCTCGTCGCAGATGGATACGGCAACGGCCGCCACGGACGATGCCCCGAGCACGCGCTCCGGTGAGCTTCTCCCCCTTGGACCCAACCAGTATTTTCCTTGTTTGTATCTCCACTTTGCCGTCCTGTACGGCGCGATTAGCACAAGGTTGTTCTGATCGCGACGCGCGCGTTCGTTTATTTGGCGAAAACTTATTCGTGCCTTGTTAATTCGGTTGATTCCAACAAGGCAAAGCATTTTTTCGTTGACTTTAAGTGCTCTAGTGTGGTTGGCGTTCGTTGTTTTCTATGCGCTTGAGATCTAGTGTCAAATTGGTGGGTTTGCTTACTGGATTCCACTACGGGGCATCATGGAGGCCTTTATTTAATTTTACACTGCGAGGTTAGCCACTTGACACTAGATTATTTACGGCGGGTTCCGATCGACGCCGCCTTCCTGTCTGCGCTAGGACGTGCGTCTCTTTGCTTTCTTATCAAGTGGCACATGTATAGGATAATATTAGATGAACTGATGGAGTGCATTTCAGCATTTTGTTGCTTGCAATGAAGGACTCAACGAGGCAGCTCTTAACTTAGCATTAATCTGTTAAAAAAACTTAGCATTAAAGAAGTCTCGAATAGGCTTTCGCCCCACTTTAGAAATAAATCCACACGGCAGGACCGAAGTGCTCCGAGATAGGATCCAACATGCAAGCCAATGGCAACGTGACGGAACCAAAGGTGCCGAATCTCCATGGCGACACCACCAAGATGGTTGCGACGCAACATGCCGCCGTCGCCAAGACTGAAGAAGCTCAAGGGTTTTAACGTGGAGTCCTTGGCGCGGGGAAGATGACCACAACGGGCCCTGGGAGGGTCACGACACCTACAGGCATCGTCACCGTTGGCGCCGAAGCGTGGGCTTTCACCCGAAATCACCTTCGCAACACAACCAAGTACAACGGTTTAGCTGTCTATGATAGTTTCCTTTCCTTCTCTTTTATCTTCGTTTGGTACCTTCCCTGGCTCTTTAGCCATGTACAGTTTTTCCCTCTTCTTGCAATGAAATAAAAGCAGGACTCCTGCGGTTCCGGGTCAAAAAAAACACGGCCAAGTACAACGGTCCGCCCACTGCCACCAAAATAGACCTCGAGGACACGATCATAAACATAATGTGATATAATCATCTTTCATTTTTAAGATTACTTATAGGGGATATCACCAACACACCAATAAAATATTTGAGCAATTTGATCAACATGAGCATTAAAAATGCTATAAAAAGAGGTGGATGCATCTCAATTATCTTTTTTGTGTTTCTCTTTTTCGAGAAAGTGTACCAATGCTCACTATGAATGTAAGGTAAGGCATTGCCATACGAAATGTCGACAATCATCTTTTGTCAGGCCAATAGTGTTTCCACTCCTAGACAAAAAGACCACATTACAACCTGAACTTCTCAAATTATGAAAAATATCATGCTTACATAACGGTCACATGGAGCATTTGGTCTATCAGGAATGAATTCGTCTTCAAGAACATAAGACCCAGCTTGTATAGGTGTCGAAAAAGTGTAAGGAGGAATTGGCTCTTGTAAAACATAGAACCAAGAGAAGGTCTTAATTTGACTTTCATAACTGGGTAGAGCCCTTCATGTAACCACATCTTGTACCCTGTAAATTTTGTAATGAATGAAAAAATTCAGTAGGATTTCTTCTTAATGCTAACCCCTAAAAATAATTTTACAAATCTCTGTTGTATTCTTTTGTCTAGGGAGATCTGAATCAGCCAGTACAAAAGTACAGAACATCAGTGGTAAATTCCAGGTTCATGTTTCCCTGGACGATGATTATTCAGATAGCTCTTATTTCTTGAAGGAAAGGCTTACACTAGCTCTCAGGTACTTTAAGGAGTCCACCGATCAGCATCTGTTAGTACAAGTTTGGGCGCCCACTAAGAATGGAGATCGTTACATGCTGACTACTTCAGGACAACCTTTTGTGCTGAGTAAATGGCACCCGCGGGCACTGAACTCGTCACTCGGGTGCACTTAAGTCACTCAACTCCAGATTCTTGTGAACCCGTCACTGAACTCGACAATCATGTGCACGCGTGGTCACTCGGCCGTTTGTTGACCGGTTTTTTACCAGAATCTTGCAAATAAACCTCGTCTTTCTTTCTTTCTTTCAGATCGGTCCATCGCGAGGAAAAGCAGGCCCGCACGAAAATAACCAAATGGACCGATCTGAAATAAAGAAAGAAAGACGAGGGTTTATTTGCAAGATTCTGGTAAAAAACCGGTCAACAAACGGCCGAGTGACCACGCGTGCACATGATTGTCGAGTTCAGTGACGGGTTCACAAGAATCTGGAGTTGAGTGACTTAAGTGCACCCGAGTGACGAGTTCAGTGCCCGCGGGTGCCATTTACTCTTTTGTGCTTGACCAACAGAGCATCGGACTTCTTCAGTACAGGGCTGTGTCAATAGGATTTGTGTTCCCCGTAGACGGGGACAATGTCCATGAGTTGGGGCTACCAGGACGGGTATACAGGCAGCGAATACCTGAGTGGACACCCAATGTGCAGTATTATAGCAGTACTGAGTATCGGCGGCTTAACCATGCCATAAATTACAATGTTCATGGTACTCTTGCCTTGCCTGTATTCGATCCGTCTGTGCAGTCATGCATTGCTGTTGTCGAACTTATAATGACATCCAAGAAGGTCAACTATGCAAGTGAGGTTGATAAAGTCTGCAAAGCTCTTGAGGTGGGGTCACTTTAGCCTTGTACAAACTTATATCTATACATATTTAGGACATCATAGATGTAAAAAATGCCACCTGCAATGAAGGCTGGACTGTAGCATACTGTTTTCCATAACTTTCTTGTGTGTTACGTTGTGGTTAAAAAATCATGCTATCTGCAGGCAGTAAATCTTAAAAGCACGAAATCGTGGAACATCCATACGTCCAGGTAATCATCAAATAAGTGTCATTGAATGATATATCCCGTACTTTATTATGAGAGTATTTATTTTCTGTTTTGTTCAGATATGTAATAAAGGCCGTCAAACTGCTCTGGTAGAGATACTGGAAATCTTGACTGTAGTCTGTGAAGAGTTCAAACTGCCCTTAGGTCAAACTTGGGTGCCTTGCAAGCATCAGAGTTTACTGTCACAAGGTGGTGGTGTGAAGAAGAGTTGCTTGAGCTTTGATGGAAGTTGCATGGAGGAGGTATGCATCTCAACCAGTGATGTTGCCTTTCACGTTGTTGATGCTTGCATGTGGGGCTTTAGAGATGCATGTGTAGCTCACCACCTACAGAAGGCGCAAGGAGTTCCTGGGAAGGCATTCGTCTCACGTAGACCATGTTTTTCGAAAGACGTCAGTAGATTCTCGAAGACAGAGTATCCTCTTGTACACTATACTCGCATGTTGGATTAGCTGGCTGTTTTTCGATATGCTTGCAGAGTGCTTACACGGGAGATGATGATTATATATTAGAGTTTTTCCTGCCACCTGACTGCAGAGAAGATAAGGAACAGAAGGCTATTCTTGAGTCGATCATAGTTCTGTTGAGACAGCATCTTCGTAGTTTACGGGTAGCCAGTGATGAAGGCTCGGATGAAGCTTATCTACAAGTTGATGCTGTTACTGTAGTTCATAACGAAGAAACTAAGGGTACATATGTACACGACTTAAATTTTGGAGGTAGAATTCATGCGGTACTTGAGAGTGATATGCCTGTACGAATCCATGAGTCTGATAACGGAATTGATGAAGCTTCAACAGTGTCTAAGAAACATTTGTTATCTGGTAATTACTCTAGTGCAATGTCAACCCTGTGACACAACCAAGTGGCAGAGGTACTTCTGATTCCTCATTGCTTTACAAAAACAAGAAAAATCCTGAACGAAGAAGAGGCAACCAGAAAAGACATTCAGTTTAGAGGTTATCCAACAGTATTTTTCTGGAAGCTTAAAAAGTGCAGCAAAAAATCTTGGAGGTACTCGCAATTTTAACTTCTGTACTACATGACATAGTGATTACTGCTGAATGTGTACTGTAACAGAAATCTGTGGTGACACCAGGTGGTCTATTCCATGCCAGTGCTGAAGATCATATATTTTAAATTGCAGTCCTGTCTTTAGGATCATACATGAGAACATTTGGTGTAGGCATATCATTTTTCCCTGCATGTGCTCTGACACTGCTGCTATTCTGAAAGTCGCATTTGGAGATGTTCAGCTAGCCTTTAGTATATTCTCAGTTTTTTCGGTATTACTGCAATCTGAAGTCATAGTACATTTTAGATAGGTTGGATTATAACACACATGTGCTTGTAATCTTAAAATGTCCGGTGCTTTAATTACTAGTTTTCAAGCGCCCTATTTTCGTCCGGTTCTTTTAATGTACTGACTGAGTTTATCATGTATAAGTGTATAACTGTATACCATGACAGCCGTTTCAAAAAAAAACTGTACACCGTGGAATAAGGTCTTCCTCTTGAATATGCTGACTGAATTATTTTTCTTTTTTTACAGTATGTCCTACAACTTTGAAGCGCATCTGCCGGCAACATGGGATTTCCAACTGGCCATCGCGACAAATTGGCAAGGTTAACCGGTCGATTTCAAAATTACAGATGGTAATTGAGGCTGCTCAAGGTCAGCAAGTGCATTTGACGTCATATCAATCACCTCCACGTCCTGTTCCTATCAATCTTCTGGATGTACAAAAGGCAAGGCAAAACAAAACTTCTGAACTGTACAGTCATTTTGGTGAAGAAAACAGAGCTTCATTCTCGCACGATTTGCTACAAAATGGTTGCAACCTAAGCGTACTCACGTCGTCGCAGACCTTTCTAGCTAACAATGGTACCCAGATTGAAGAAGTTAAATCAACCAACTCGAGGAGCTCATCTGGTCAACATAGCACGCAATCTCAGGCTTCAGAAGGATCGTTCCGAGGAGGTATGGGCAACAGTGCATCAGTTTGCAAGACATTCGTAGGGCCACAGCAGAACTTGTGCATTCCAGGAGGCTTCACAGAAGCACCATTTGAAGAGCAAGACCTCCTGCTTTCTAGGATGCTGATTAAAGATACAGTGAGACCAACTGTTGTCCCTCCAGGTAGACTGGTGCTGCCACGAGATTCAGGGACCGTGACAGTGAAGGCGCGTTACAAGGAAGACATTTTAAGGTTCCACTTCCCGTGTTCCGGGAGTGTTAGCACCTTGAAAGATGAGGTGGCCAAAAGGATACAAATTGATGTTGGTAATTTCGACATCAAATATCTGGATGATGATCATGAGTGGGTTAATCTGACGTGCGAGGCGGACTTGGAAGAGTGCATGGAGATCCACCAGTTGTCAGGTAACAGTGTTATGAGACTATTGGTCTCAGACATCGCCATCGTTCTCGGAGTTCTTGTGGAAGCACCGCTTAATTGTAGGTGTAGATATGGTACTATCTATGTATTCTTCTCTGGTTCTCCGTGAGGATGCCCTGTTAATCTGTTGTCAATGCTATATTTAGCAGCTTAGTTGCTTGGCTAGAATATCTATTCTTTTTTTTCCTTTGTAGACATTTATCTAATGGCCAGCGGTGCTGCCAATCAAATTTGTGAGTCCGTGATTGTAGATATCAAACATTTTGATGTTTTATGGGGATAATATATTTTTAGTAGAAAGCATGCATTGGCATGTATACTGAAATTTGTTGGCCAAGAGACTGGGTGCCTCACCCTTCTTCCGTATTGTTTTCTTATTTGTATGTGTATCACTCTGTATCCATACTATTATCAATACAAGTAATGTATGCCTATGAGGGTGCATCGTAAAAAAAAAGTGCTGAGGGGAGCGTTTCATTTTCTGGGTCGGCGAAATGACTCGATCGAATGAGTGAATGGCCATGCTCTACGCTGGTTAGTTTGCCAACCTTCAGTGTGGGGTCTCTAGGTTCACACACCAGACACATCAAATAATTAAAAATAAAACAAATACTACGTTTTTTAAAGGGAAAAAGGGACACCTAACTGCTTTTGTTGGCCAAAAGTAACCCAGTAGGTTCTCCTAAGTAGTCGGTCCATTTCCTAGTTCCAAGATTTTTTCTCATGAAATGAACAACTTTGCTGGGCAAGGACTTCAGTGCATCATCGCCAAGTTCACAAGAAACGACACATGTCGGGACAATTTTCTCGCATTGCCCAACTATCATGGCACCAAGTTTAGTTAAATCTGCTTAGTTGCTTACCAACAAACCAGCTAACCCACATATGCACATATCTTTAGTCCTACTCTTCCACGTAGCTGAACAACCAAAACTACTCCACGAAACCTGACTACTTATTTAACTGCATCAACGCACCGAAGTGTCTGACATCTTGTGAATCCTCTCCCCAGGGACCATACAAACCTTGCCCATTAGCCTCGAGACACCATTATGGCCAAGGTGCACCGGCTCATCTCCATCGTGCTCAGGCTCGCCGCTGCCGCCGCGGCGGCCGCTGCGGCGATAATCATGGTGACTAGCCATGAGAGGACCAGCTTGTTCGGCTTGGAATTCGAGGCCAAGTACTCGCACATTCCATCGTTTATGTAAGCAGTTACGGGATGTTCTAGCTGCAGTTGAGTTATACTATGTCGATGAGAGATTGAAGCGTAACTGCGTGCATTGTGTGATTTCGCAGCTTCTTCGTTGTGGCATTCGCCGTGGCATGCGCCTACAGCCTGCTCGTCGTCCTCGTGCCGCCGGGGAGCGCCGCCTCCAGATTGGTGGTCATGACCGACGTGGTAAGTAACACAGCTTAATTACCAATGCAGAAACACCAAGCTGCTAGCTAAATTGAAGTCCTTACGATGCTCCCTCCAACGCGCGTTCAGCTAATGGCGATGGTGCTGACCGGAGCCGTGGCGGCCACGGGCGCGATAGCGGAGGTCGGGAGGAACGGCAACTCGCACGCCGGGTGGCTGCCCATCTGCGAGCAGGTGCATGGCTACTGCACCCAAGTCATGGGAGCTCTCATCGCCGGCTTCGTCGCGCTCATCCTCTACTTCATCATCATCATGTACTCACTGCACGTAGTCGCCGATCCCATGCGTCCATGCCATTAGTTGATCTTCGCGGTTCTTTGTTTGCCACTTGTTGCTGGCTAATTTCCAATTTTTACTGTTATATTCTTCTTCATTTTTGTATGACGATTTGAAGGGAAAGTGTGGCAATATGTTTGCCTACAAGTAACGTCTTCTTCAAATCTTATTTTTTTACATGAAACCTGTTGTTCTCATTTTTTTTTAGATAAAGAGCATATATTAATATCACGAAGATACCAATTACACCCAGCCTCTGCAACAACGCGTGCCCTAGCGGCCCTACGGATGCACACAGACCAGAATAAAAAGAAGAATTTCTCCTCCACACAGACCAAAACAGTACCAGAAGTCCAACTTCTCCAAAAGCGACGCCTCCAAGAAGGGAACAGTGCTCAAGTGCCGTCGTCGCCTTGATCATAGATCATAGGTTTTCGTCCCGAAGAAAGTCCACACTCGCAGAAACAATGCCTTTACCAAGGCAATTGTCAGGCACAACCAATTCAGGCCAGACCTTGGGTTTTCACCCTGAAAGTTTAGACTCTGAACTTCTCCTGGGTTGTCGCCCCCTCTTGCCGTTGCTGCTATTCCAGGTAACGAATCACCTAGCCAATCCCTCATCCCACCAGGACTGGAACCACCATTGCAAGTCATCAAATCTCGGCTTCCATGTCATTCTCCGCACTCTGACTTCATCATGGAACAAAAGACAAATCCATAATGGCAACAGACTACAAAGTTTCGCACCGCTACCTCTGAAACCAAATGGTCAGAAAAAACATGGCTGCGTGCGACCGAATCCCACCCGATCCGTCAATCTCCAGGCTAGATTTGCCCAATATAGTTCGCCGGCGGAGCCTTCCGGAACTCGACAATCCAGCCAAATCAATGAAGAGCTGCATCAAGTAATCTTCGTCTTGGTGTTAGAGAGATCTAGGACTGCCACCTTTATTCAAGCCGAGCCGACGGGACTGGCCGGTGTGGAGCCAGCCCGCCGCCGCCTGACCGACCGCCGGCACCGCCACGGTGCCAAGCAATCGGCGACACCAGGCTTCCCGGCGCCGCCTGACACTACAACCACCGCCTCCAGCCCGCAGGACCCAGATGGGTCACGATTGGGCACGGAGTCGTGGCCGCCGCAGCAGGGGCACCACCGCCGTGGGAAGGCCGTCTCCTCCGTCGTCGTCGAGCCGCGCCCGCCAGGACTCCACGGCACCTTGCCGCCGAGCCGTCGTCGCCATGCGTAGCCGCCAAACGAGAAGAACGCCGCCGTCGCACGAGACCCGTCAAAGCCGACAGCGGAGCGCCGCTGCCCCCTTCTCGCACCTTGACTGAAGTCGAAGATGGATCTAGATGGGACCGAGATCCGCCGCCGCCGCCACCATCCATCACCGGCGCCGGCCATGGAGGCTGCCGCCGCACATCCAGGAACTCCGCCCTTAAACGCCGCACGCGATTCCCCGTAGATGCCGCCCCAGCCGCCACCACACGTCGCCGCTGCATCCACCCCTCGAGCGTCTTTGACGCCGGGGCCCGCCGCCACCGTGGCCAGCGCCGACGGCAGCGGCGGAGGGGAGATCGCTGGCCTGGATCCTCTGGCGGCGCTAGGGTTGGAGCCCCTTCGGTCGCCCTGGGTTCTCATTATAAACAATCCGGCTGAGTCCCAAATGATAAAGAGCAAAACTGCACTATTTGAGGGAAACGGGTGAACACCCTCCCGCGCCGTCCGATGCGCGCAGATGGCTCTCGCGCGCAGACACAACGACACCGGACGAGAGATCATGAGGGCGACGTGGCCACGTGGTTGCTTTTACCACCCACATGGGCCCACCAGTCAGTGAGATGATGATACTGAACCTCGATTTCCTCGTCAGCTAATTAGCCGTTTTCCTCGAGCGAGAGCCCATTTCCCCCTGTGTGGTTGTCAGAATAGGGGATCGGCGATTCGAGGCTCGTCAGAGCTGCGATTTGTCAGTTGTGCTTCGTTTTGGAGAGGGATTAGGATGACGCATATCCAGAGGCGCATGCTGATTCCGTAGCGGTCGATCAAGGCTCACGTTGCAGATGAGGGAGATGAGTGTGCGGTGTCGATCTCGTCCGCGGTGAAGGAAGGTAGTTGTTGAGGAGGTGAGGTCCAGACGGAGGTCGCTACATCGTCTACGGTGCCCGGTTTTGCATAGAAGGGCGAGGTGTGGGAGATCTGTTTGATCTCATGCACGGAGGCGAGCACGGGGAGGTTACAGCCGTGGCGATTCGTCATAAGCTGATCCTCTAATCGACCTCTCCCACATGCTTCTTCAGGTTGTAAGTTCCAGCATCTCCTTCTTCTAGATCTGGGTTGTTGTCGAACAGGATCAGGGCATGTTTTAGTGCTTTCGTTGGTTGCGAAGTCGTTTTCACCAGGCAAGATTCACCAATGCAAGGGAGTGAGGCCATGTTCCATGTGTTTGTTTTTTGCTACCATGAGTCGCCGAAGTTGCAACAATTAATTACCATAACTGGTTCTGTTAGCATGGCGTAGTTACTTCGTTTTGCAGGGGGTAGACATATGTACATGTTTCCATCACTAATATCGCCGAAGTTGCAACTCTCTGCAGTTAGTTGCTTCTAGTATCATGATTTTGTTGCTTATATTATCTTGATTTTGGTTGTTTCTATTATGAGATACATAGTTGCTTCAAATCGCCATAGTGGGGGTTTCTTTCACATATTCATTCACCGTAACCTTATCATTTTGTGTTTTTTTCAAACTTGTCAGTTTTTTCTCTGGATTTTTTAATAATATGGATGATCATCAAGGACCACACGTCGGGGATGATGAAAGTATGGGCGGGGGTAAATATAGTCGTCAAGAGGTAACTATTTTTTCTCATTTACACTTGATCTTGTGTCTATTTTTTTTAGTTCATTTCTCACACTGCCTTGTTTTTTTTACGTTTTCTTTGATTCCCATATAGGTTCCTCCAAAAAACAAAAGGTTGAAGAAAAAAAAAGGTGTATGCACCAGGGAATTAAAACGCGCTCGTCCTAAACCTTGTCCAAGTGAATATCAAAGGGCAACATCAAGTAATGAACAGCAAGACTTGAAGAACTTTTCATCAAATTTACTTTTCTTATTATTTGTTATGTCTTTAGTCTTAATACTCCATTTTTATAATCACGAGTTGTTGGCTGAAACTTTTTCTTTTCTAAATGCAACAATCTACGGTTAATAGGCATGCAGCAACATTTTTTTTTTACTTTTAGTAGTTTTTGCAACTTCCAATGACCCATCATTTAACACCCTGATATCAGCCAACATTTTTATCGAAACTATGGTATCAGCCACCATAGTTGTCAAAGTTTGAACAATTAACTACCATAGTTTGCTCTATTAGCATGCGTAGTTTAATTACTTTCACAAGCTGGGGAAGTTGCAACATATGTTAACAGGAACTATGGGCTATTTTCTAGGATTGGTGTTTTGGCTGCCGGGTGCATAACCACCCTTTATTTAAAATGCATTTTGGATACATTTTGAAATATCAAAAAAATTGAGTACAAAACGTGTATAGATATTAACATGCTATGTGTTCAATAAAAACCGACAATTTAAGTGACTTGTGTAGAAAGACAAATTTGGTGATAAAATAAGTCTTTTCACGAGACATTTTTTGTCTTTTTTACTAGGACGCAAAAAATATCAGTTTTTTGGTGAAACGACTTTGTGAACCAACATAATGTAAAGATTTATGCGTGAAATTTATTTCATATCTTTTTGACATTTTAAAATATGTTTTTCAAATGCACCCGGGTTTAATGTGGATTTCACCTACCTTTTTTTTTACAATGAAAACATCAACTTTATTACGGCACCAAATTGGGCAAATCGCCCATTACAATCACATCAATGTTTGCTGGGACATCAGTTTCCCACACAGTCATCATGCCAGGGTCGTGTGAAACGCCTATCTTAGCTAGAGCGTGGGCAACTTTGTTTACATCACGTTTACATGCACTGATAGAACATTTAGAAAACCAAGTACGGCATTGGGTCTTCAGATCATCAATGATCACAGCAGCTGGTGAGAAATCAAGTGCCAGGTTGTTCATTGCGTGCATTAGTAGTTGGGCATTTAATATAACATCATGCAGCATTTTATAATGCAAATTAAACTAGCCCCTCCGTTTCCACGTACAAGACTTCTTGGAGATGTACATGGAGAGAGAGAGGTGGTATCCTCTTGGTACAAATTAAAGGCCACATCGGGTGGCGCCGGCAATCGCACACCACCTGGAAAAAAGGAAGCCACAAGCAAACCATCAGAACAATGGAGCCGGCGAAAGCTTTTTTTTTTAATGTTAGCAGGATCACTGCTAAATTCATTGAATAGATAGAAGGTTGGTCTAGTTTATGAGGGAAACCGGAGCCAAAAACCATACAGGCGACGCGCGACGCCTTTCGGCTTACAACACACAACCAAGCGAGCCACAGGTCCCTCTGACCAAATCCATCTCCAAGACGATGCCCCCAAGACGGAACACGGCGCCGGATAGCGCTGCCATCGTCCGATCTAAACTAGATCAAGGGTTTCCCCTGGAGCATGTCGGGAAAGTAAGGTTGGAGCAGCTACATCGATGCCTCCAACGAGGTAGCGACGCCCGTAGGCGTCGCCATCGACGACTCCGGCCACAAACCGGAGTACGGCTTTCGCTGGCAGTCTCACCTGCATAGCCCGAACACAAAATCCAAACAGACTACACACCAAACCACAAACCCTACCTCCACGGCGAACCTCACAACCCCAGCAAGCTTGACATGCTTCCATCCTAGCAGCCGTGTCCCCCACTGAACAGAGGATGCAACCTCCGTTGCGGCGCCATTCTTCTCCCATCGGAAGGATGCAACCAAATACTAGGCGTCATTCGTCTCCTCGAGGATGCAACGCCGGCGGGCCATTCATCTCCCGCGGAGGATGCAACAACCGCAGCGGCGGCATTCCTCTCCCTCCAGCCTTCCACCATCCCTCCCGCGCAATGGGCAAAGAGACGCCCGCAGCACGTCTTGCTTGCCGATCCACCTGCGGGAAGGATGCAACGCTGCCGACACCGCGACGACGCCATTCGTCTCCCCCGTCCACCACCGTCATCACCACCTCGGACCACAGCTCCCGCAAGGCCGCCACACCACCACCTGCGTCGGGCGAGCTCCGGCCTAGCCCTGTCGAGCGGCAGCGGGGCTCGAACTGCGTCTCACGAGGGGTTAACTCATCAAATCCCATGGTTAAGGACCTAGGGTTGAGAGTACGAGGGAGAGAACGTGGTAGAGCTGGTAGTTTCGTCGGCTGACAAGCAAAAGCAGGGATTTTACCCAGGTTCAGGCCTCCGGAGAGTAACACCCTACTTCCTGCTTGTCTGGTATTGATCTGGTGTGTATATGCGAGCTACAATGGGGTCCCGGCGAGATGTCGATCTCGCTAGGGCTTTGGTGGTTCGAGAGTTGCGTGTCCTGGATCGGCGGCCCTCCCAACCTTTATATAATAGGTTGGGTCTCGGGAGTTCGCAACCGACTCATATTACATGTAAGGAAAGACTAAACCGACTATGCTTATGTCTAATCTTGGAGGGTACTCCATCTTGTTGGGCGTTTCGTCATGGGCTTCGTGTAGGCACTTGATAGCTGGGCCTTAGTCGACACGTGCACCAGGTACCCTTATGGTAGGGTACCCGAGATGTATATCCTTGTCAGCGTCCTGACCGAGCGGGCCCGCTGAGCCCAGATCGGGCCCAATCGGGCCCAGATACGCCGCTCGTGCCCAGTCCAGGCGCCGTCGCCGGTGTGTTGCGCCTCCAGCCTCTCCGCCTCGCCCTGCATCTCCTCGCTGTCGTCGCCCCACCGCGCATAGGGTCCCGCCGTCGAGCGCAGCTCCGCTCCGCACGACCGGCGACCGAGACGGGCGTCTCGGCCCGCAGGTCCGCCCACAGCCCCTCCGCCTTTCTGACGAGCAGAGCGCCGCCACCACCGCCGGCGCCGGCAGCGACAGCGGCCGGGGCGCGCCGGATTTGGGCTTCTGGTGGCTAGGTTGGAGCCCTACGGAGTCGCCGCGAGGGGGCAACCCGGGAGGGAGAGGAAAAAAAATCGAGTGTGCTAGCAGGCGAAAGCTGAACAACCAAGCGAGGTCATAATCCCCGACACCGTCGCGTTGTTCCCCGTGCTGGTGCACCACATCAGGCCTTGTTTGGCAGGCTGGTTTTGGGGTGTTTTTTCGTGTAAATTCCCGGCCCAAAATAAAACACCAGAAAACACTGTTGGACCGTTTGGCGGGTCGGTTTGGGCCGGGCTTGGAATCTAAAAACACCCCAATACACGTCGGGTACGAGTGTATTCACGACACCCCTCGCGTCTTGGCGTGGCGGCGCTGGCAGCGAGGCTCGCGCGCCGGCTCGATCTTCTTCATGTGCTGCTGCCACCACCGCCGACGCAGCTGCCAGCGGATCCTCCTTCCCACAGCCATCCAAGAGGAGGGGACGAATCCTTCCCATCGTGCTGACGAGCTCCTTCCTCCCACAGCCATCGCCGCCGACGAGCTCATCTGTCTACGGCGCCATCGCCGCCGACGAGCTCCTTCGGCCGCCTCTCCCGAAAAAGATGGCCTTTTCTCATGTAAGCCCTTTTATACCTCGTCCCCTCCTCTTCTCATCTACCACTGGATGCAAAAGTAAATTTTCTAGGATCTAGGGTTCTTCATACCTCGAATCAAATCCAGTCATACGGTTCTTGATTTTCCTCAAACAAGTACTTCTCATGAGCTGTTAACAAGTACTTCTAGGTATTCCCCGTTGCTGGAGTTCTTGATTTACCTCGAAGAAGTACTTTTCATGCGCAATTAACAAGTACTTCTAGGTACGATGCATATTCTATCGGTCAGAGAACTACCTTGAGCCATGTGTCTAGGCTCCCGCGACTCTGGGGGCGACGGCGCTGGGTGGCGCCCTCGCGGCCCTCACGTCCTCGGCGAGCTTGCGACACCCTCTCCCCTCGGGTAGGGAAGCTTGGCTCCTTCTTTGACGCCCTGGAAGAACTCGGAGAAGACGATGACGACGCCGGCGGGGAGAGTGAAGGGTCGCTCTTGCCTCGCTCGGGTCCGGTGGCGGCTAACTTCGGTGACTTCCTCAACAGTGCTCGGGGCTAGCCGGGGATGGCTACGCCAGTGGGCGAAACATCCTCAAGCCCTTGTAATCCTCCGACCTTCCTGGACGGCGGCGTCAGTGCAAGGGGCACGACGGCCACAGATCTCGCCATCACGGAGCTCAACTTCCCAGCGCTTCCTTCCGACGCGGCTAGGACCTCTGACATTGCACCCTCGTCGCATCCGCTGTGGGCAGTGGTTCTGCGTGTCAGTGAGGTGGACGTCGTCCTCTCCTCGCCAGCGGCATCGACGGCGCCGCCGCCACCTCAGATCTAGGGTTTCAGGGTGGCGAGCCCCGTGCATCTGGGCCTTCCCTTTCTGGGCCGTCACATGTTGGTGGGCCAGATGTGATCGCCTCGCTTTCGGCTGGGCCCATCTTGGAACAGACCCAGGGAAACCCGCTCCTTTCTGCTTCTTCTCGTGACACAAGCGGCCCACGACCCACCAGGCCCAACTCTTCAGCTATATATGCCTGGCGCTGGCTCCCATCCGGAACCCTAGATCGAAACCTATGGTTTGTGGCTCCTCCAAGAGACGTGCGCTGCAATCGCTCTAATACTAAGCGCATCATCCCCTCCACCAACCCCGACCTTCCTCCCCTCCTCGCTCTGATGGATCGTGACCGCGACAACTTCAACCGCCGTGGCAAGCGCTCTTTCGAGGAGTATGCCGACAGTGGGGATCGCCGGGAACTCAACGCCCGCCTAGAGCGAGAGTATGCGGATCACCGACGGCAGCAGCGGGAACGCGACCTCTCTCGCGCCGCCGCCGCGAAGAGGAGAGGCCTCGCGAGGGCAGGGCTCACTACAACCCCGTGCCCTATCCTCGAGGGTGTGAGTATGGTCGCGGCGGCGTAAGGGCCACCGCCAACAACAACGCAAGACTCCACCTCCACCACCTCCGCCCCCTCCCCCTCCTCCCAGTCAGTCACCGGAGAGCTCGGCCATGGGGGCCGCAGCCTCCGCAAAACGCACACCACAGGGCACCTCGAAGATCACCTGCTACAACTGCAGCCAACAGGACCATCTCCAGGCCGATTGCACCGAGGAATCCTTCTGTGTCAAGTGCAAGCGTCCAGGTCACCTCTCGGCGATGTGCGTGAGAGAGCAGTACGAACCCTACTGGGCGGGTTTCGGATGCAACGGCATCAGCTTCATGTGCCTGGATATTCATGTGGAAGAAACATAGAAAGGACCACAAAATACCGCAACCTTGTATGTTGATGAAGCTATTCTTACCGCGAAGCAAGTTGAAGATGAATTTAAAGATCTGGTGCAAGAAAACTGGGACTGGCAGGTCAAACAACTCAGCGAATCTGACTTCGGGCTGGTCTTTCCTTCCCAACAAATGTTGCGCATGGCCATAAGGGCGGGGGCCTCCGGCTACCTATCTCAAAGGCCAGGGCTTTGGTCATGGAGGGCGATGTGGACGACCATGCATCTGAGAACCTCGTGGACACCTGGGTGAAGCTCCACGGGGTCCCTCCACCGTACCGTCATACCAACAGGCTGCTCCTTGGCACCAGAGCGGTGGGCCGCCCGATGGAGGTTGATGCTCAAACCCTAGAAGACCCAGAGGAACCGATCAGGATGCTGTTCGGCTGCCAAGCTGCGGTAGCGGTGGTCGATCACATCACTCTAAGTGTCAATGGCATGGGCTACAAGGTCCGGGTGGAGGTGGAAACCCCCCCCCCCCCCAATGATGACAAGAAGAAAGGCGCACGAGATGACCTGAATGGGAGTTCAGATGAGGATACCGACAATGAACATTGGCGGCGCCGGGGAAGCAGAGAAAAGGAGAAGAGCCCACCCCCTCCTCCCAAGGATGGGAAGGGCAGTGGCAGAAACAAATCCGCAGCGCAGGAGACGCCGACCCAACCTCTAATTCTCACAAAGCAGAAGGCCGCGTCGGCACAGCCGATCAACCAGTATGGATCCTTCATGTCCAGGAACACCATCATGGAGCAAAACTTCGAGAAGAACCCAGCGCCGGTCGAAGCGCCCGGAAGCACAGTCCTGGTCAAAAACTCTACAGCAACCACCACTATCACATATCAAGCCCCAACCTCTCCTTCAGCTACCTTGGACTCCTCAGCAGCCGTACCTGCTGCGCGTGAGAACCAAGTGTTGAGCCCACCGGTGGTCAACTCTGAAACTGTGGCGCTTGAACGCGAATGGCGCAGCAAGGCTAACACTGATAAGGCCTCAAGGGTGACGTCCTCGTCACCAGTCCCCTTCCCTCAGCCAGACTTCACCGATGACTCCCCTCTGCTTGGAGGAAAGAACACAACCCTAGGGGCGCAATTTCAGGGAAAGGTGATCCCAGAACTCGATGTCCCAGTCACCCGAGCCCCAAGAAGCGCTACGATTCCCATTCCGACCGTGTCTCCGAGGAAGAGCGCCCGTGGGGAAGGACGCACGGAAGGTCCAGTGCTGGAGCGAGCTGTGCAACTCACTAAGGAGAAGAACAAGACAGGTACTCCCATCGACGACTTCATTGTTTTAAATTCTTTACCTGATTCTCATTTCTTGCGAGTAGCTCAAGATAGCTGTGTAGTTTTCCTTGATGCGGCGGGTCCTCCCGCTGAGGTTATTTCCTTGATCCGTGCGTCTGAGATAGTGCGAGCTGAGCTGGCCCTAGCTCGCGAGAAGATCTCAGCGCAAGCTGAAGAGGCAAAACAAAAGGCGGCAGGAGCAGTAGGGGCTGTTCCTGCCCCAGTAGCCGAGGTCTCGGTGGGAACTGAACCAACCAGTAAGCAGAGAACACCCAATGCTAAGGGTTCGAGCTCGGGCCCGATCCGGAAAATTAGAGGCCGAAAGAAACTATATGAATCCACAGCGAGCCGTACACCCGCCAAGCACGGGCTAAATGCGGGGTGCCTTAATGCGGTGCCTATTTCTGAACATCCACGGGTTCGGTGTGCCGTGACATTGTACCTTGCTCAAAGAATACTTCTGGAACCACAAGATTGATGTAGTGTGCCTGCAAGAGACGATTAAGTAGGACTTTAGTGACCAGGAGCTCAGAAGCCTAGAAGTAGGGGAGAAATTTTTCTGGAGTTGGCTTCCCGCTAATGGGCATTCGGGTGGCCTGTTAATGGGAGTTCGTGACAGCCTTTTTGAAGTAGGAGATGTTGATAGGGGTCAACATTTTCTTAGTTTTACCACACTACATAGACCTTCAAAACGCATTCTCGTGCTCATCAGAATCTATGGCCCAGCTGACCACTTGAAATCTGCAACCTTCCTTGATGAAATCTCGGCCAAGATTGCACGCTGTCAAAACCCTGTGGTTATGGGTGGAGACTTCAACCTGAGCAGAGGCAGCGAGGATAAAAATAACAATATAATAAACTGGTCAAGAGTCCATTTGTTTAACTCTCACATTGCCAATTGGGACATGCAAGAAATTCAGCGTTCGGGGGCGAGATACACTTGGACCAACAGATGCGTCCTAGATAGGGTGTTTATGTCGGCCTCTTTGGAGGCCCAGATGCCACTCTATACCCTAGTCGCCGAAACTAGCCTTGGTTCTGACCATACGCCGCTTATTCTGGACACGGGAGAGGGCGCCCCTATCCGGAGTAACCGTTTCTTATTTGAAACCGGGTGGTTTTAGTTGCCTGAATTCCATCAGGTCATGCTTAACTCTTGGGAGAGCCTAGCTAAAAATGTCCGTGTGAGAGACATAATATACTGGTGGAGTTTCATGTCCGAGGGGACTAGACAAAAGCTTAGAGGGTGGAGCCGTGATCTTGGCAAAGACTCTAGGCAGAAGAAAGAGCTGCTCCTGTCTGCTATCCAAAAGATAGGCAGAAAAGGAGACTCCAGGGGCCTCGATGATGACGAATGGGCGTATAGATACCATTTAGAGGATCAACTTCTCCAGATTTATAGACTCGAAGATGAGTACTGGCGGTAGCGGGGTCGGATCAGATGGGCGCTCCAGGGGACGCCAATACCGCGTATTTCCATGCCATTGCCAATGGAAAGAGACGTAGATGCAATATTTCCTCCCTGACCAAAGCTGACGGAACGGTGATTTCGGGGAAGGCCAATCTTCAAGAACATATCTATGATTTCTATAGGGAGTTGTTGGGCTCAACTACCCAGCGCATGTGTGGGCTTGCGCATAGCACCTGGGGAGCGCAGTGGCAGGCCACCCAGGCTGATAATGACCTCCTGGCGCTTACCTTCTCGGAAGTGGAACTAGAGAACATTGTGAAGGAAATGAAATCGGATATAGCTCCCGGCCCGGATGGGTTCCCGGTTCCGTTTTTCAAGAAGTGTTGGTCTCTTTTCAAACATGGGATCCTCCGCATCCTCAATGACTTCATCCTAGGGAGGATTGACATCTCTCAACTCAACTTTGGGTGTTGACGCTGATCCCAAAAGTGCAGGGCGCGGAAAGTATCACTCAATTCCGTCCAATTGCACTCATTAATGTGGTGTTCAAGATCATCTCCAAAGCCTTTGCTACTAGACTCGACCCCATTGCCCACAGAAACATAAGCCCGAACCAGACTGCCTTCATCAAGGGTCGTTTTATCTTAGACGACGCACTTGCTCTACATGAGATCGTGCACGAACTGAAAAGCAAGAAGCTAGGGGGCATCTTGCTCAAGTTAGACTTTAAAAAAGCCTATGACAGGGTCAACTAGGACTTTCTGGTTGAGGTGCTGCACAGGAAAGGGTTTGACGCGGGTTTTGTGCACCGGATCTTCCAGCTAGTCTCCTGAGGCCAAACTGCTACTTCGATCAACGGGGAAATGGGCCCTTTCTTTCGCAACAAACAAGGGGTGCGTCAAGGGGACCCCCTCTCGCCGTTGCTTTTTAACTTCATCGCTGAGGGCCTCTCTGCCATGCTCTCGGCCGCCAACGCCGCGGGCCATATCCATGGAGTAGTACCCCACTTAGTCCCGGGAGGTATTACCCACCTACAGTATGCTGGCGACACCATCTTCCTTATACAGAACAACGACCTGGACATAGCCAACCTGAAATTTCTGCTTTTGTGCTTTGAAAACATGTCCGGCCTGAAGATAAACTTTCACAGGAGTGAAGCTTTTGTCCTTCTCCAGCAACCTGAGTCATGCATTAGAGTGGCACGTGATACGTCTCAAACGTATCTATAATTTTTGATGTTCCATGCTGATATTATATCAATTGCTACATGTTTTGGTTACACTTTATATCATTTTTATGCATTTTCTGGGACTAACCTATTAACAAGATGCCACAGTGTCAGTTCCCTGTTTTCTGCTGTTTTTGGTTTCAGAAAATCTATTAAGGAAATATTCTCGGAATTGGACGAAACAAAAGACATCGTCAATAATATCACGAGGAGATCACGGAGTCCAAAGGGGAGTCGGAGCAGACCCACCAGGGGGCCACGCCACACTAGGGCGCGGCCCAGGGTGGGCCCGCGCCCCCCTATGGCGTGGTGGGCCCCCTCGGCCACCGACGCCGCCTCTTCGCCTATATATTCTCCGCGACGCGAAAACCCTATTACGGTCGATCATATTCCACGAAAAGTTCCGTCACGGCCGTCATCGTCAATCTCAGATCGGAGGAGTTCTGAAGCTCTTCCCGGCACCCTGCCGGAGGGGAGATCATCACCGGAGGGCTCTACATCACCATGCCTGCCTCCGGAGTGATGCGTGAGTAGTCCACCCCTGGACTACTGGTCCATAGCAGTAGCTAGATGGTTGTCTCTCTACCTTGTGCCTCATGTTTAGATCTTGTGAGCTGCCTAACATGATCAAGATCATCTTATTGTAATGCTAGATGTTGTGTTTGCTGGGATCCGATGAATATTGATACCATGTTTATTCAAGTTGTTTATCTATGTGCTCTTGATCTTGCATGCTCTCCGTTGCTAGTAGATGCTTTGGCCAAGTAGATGCTTGTGACTCCAAGAGGGGGTATTTATGCTCGATAGTGGGTTCAGTCTCTAGATATCTGGATCAGTGACAGAAAGGTCTAAGATGGTAGATGTGCTGTTACTACTAGGGATAAAACATTGGTGCAGTGTCCAAGGGCACTTGTATTGATTACATTACACACTTTACTTCATGCAATAATCTGTTGTTAGCAACTTAATACTGAACAGGATGCGGATGCTGCCTTGAAGGTGGATTATTTAGGCATAGATGCTGTTGGAATAACGGTCTATGTACTTTGTTGTAATGCCCAACTAGATTTCATAGTAGACATCTTGGCATGTATTGCATTGTTATGCCCTCTCTATTTGTCAATTGCCCAGCTGTAATTTGTTTACCCAACATGCTAGTTATCTGTTCTGAGAGAGACACCACTAGTGAACTGTGGACCCTGGTCCAATTTCCTCATACTGTTTACACAACCTGCTGCAATCATCTGTTTCCTGTTACTTGCTGTGTTTCCTGTTGTTTTCCACACCATACGTTTAACCCTTTGTTTCTGCAAGACCGGAGAGATTGACAACCTCTCTGTTTCGTGTTAGGCAAAATTCTGGTTTGTGTCTGTGCAGATTCCACGTTGGTGCAAGCTCCCTAGCGCCAGGGGGAGTCAACATCAACAACCTTCCGATAGATCGTCAAGTCCTACTGGATTGATAACCTTGGGTAGATTATTCAAGGGAAAACTTCTGCTGTCTACATCATAACCTTACTCTTGGGGTTCACCAACACGTAGCCATCAGCACGCCAGCTGAATTGTAAGCTGGGTTCCTTCCCATTCATCTACTTGGGTCTGCCTATCGCACACAAAAATCTCACGGTTGAGCAATGGGCCTTCCTGGTATAGAAACTTGCAGAGAGAGTCGAACCCTGGATTGGTAGGTTCCTTTCCTCAGGGGGACGTCTGATTTTGTCCAATTCGTGCCTTGCTAGCCTGCCGATGTTTGCCATGGGCCTCTTTCTTCTCCAAGAAGGGGTCCACGCCCAGTTTGACTCTCACAGATCCCGCTTCTTTTGGGAAGGAGTGGGGACTAAGAGAAAGTACCATATGGTCAATTGGCCGGCAATGTGTAGACCAAAAGACTGTGGGGGTCTTGGCTTACCAAACTCTAGACAGATGAATGTTGCGCTGATGCTGAAGTGGATTTGGAAGATTTATCAGATGGGTAACTCTATTTGGGCGCAAATTATCCACGCCAAATATACGCAAACTGGAGACATTTTCTCGAGCTCAAACCGTGGGGGTTCGCAGTTCTGGAAGAGCATCCACAAGATTAAACAGTTGTTCAAGCTTAGAGCTAAACATAGGGTTCACAATGGGCGTAGAACACAATTTTGGCGGGACCGGTGGTTCGGGGAGGGACCCTTGAGCCTGCGGTTCCCACTCCTGTACAGCGTGTGTGAGGATCAAACGATTTCAGTTGCTCAGGCAGTGAACGGTGAGTGTCGTTTTAGGCGATCGCTAGACGAGGCGGGTTTTAACCAGTGGACGGAGCTTGCAGAGATCATCAACTCAACTGATCTTGACGACGGGCATGATTCAATATCCTGGACTTTGGAGGCGACGGGCGCCTACTCTGTTAATTCCATGTACAAAAAATTGACGCAAGGGGTGACAGTAGCGCATTTCCATGAAATTTGGAAAGCTAGAATACCACTTAAAATCAGAATTTTCACGTGGCAACTTATCCTAGATCGCCTACCCTCCGGTGCACAATTAGCTACAAGGCAGGGGCCTTCGGATGGCAAGTGTGCCTTGTGTGGTGAGGTAGAAGACGCGTCCCATATCTTTTTTCGATGCTCGACGGTGGTGTATATGTGGGCGGTCTTGCGCCAGGTTCTAGAGATGTCCTGGTGCCCGCAAAACTTTGCCCAATTCTTTGCAATCTTAGCTAATTTTACGGGGCGGGCTCGTAGACTCATTTGGCTGTTGTTTCTTGCCCACGCTTGGGCGCTGTGGTCGGTGCGAAATAAGCTTGCTATTGAGCGGAAAGTTGTTAACCATCCAGCTGACATTATATTCAAAATCATGTTGTTCTTGCTGACGTGGCTTCCTCCTCTCAAGTCGCAGGACAAGGAGGGCGCAAGCTGGCTGGTCGCAAAGCTTAGGGATCTTCACTCAAGCTGCGTCCCTAGCCGAACCAGAACCTGATGTTATCTCCTTAGCTTTCTCTGGCTATCTTAGGTTTCATGTTGGCTAAGCTATATGCCGCAGCATGTCGTTCTTTACTTTGGCTAAGCTGTATGCCGCAGCATTATAACCGTTTGTTGAACCTTTCGCTGGCTTTGTTAATTCAAAGCTGGGCCTGAACAGCCTTTTATCTAAAAAAAAACACTTCTAGGTACTTCAAATCTGGTCCTACGGTTGTTGACAGTGTGGACTATAGAATTTGAGGTATTGATCTGGTTTGTCTCTGCGTTTTTTGGTTAAAAAATCTGCTAGCTAACTGTTTATTTGATCTATTGGTTAAGTGACAACCAAAGAGTAACGGAAAAAAAATCTAGTGTAGATGCAGTGAGACGTCTAGATGTAGTACTAGTTTGTTTGCATGGTACTAGCGAGTTGCCAAATTAATCCAAGCCTGATTCGTTTTGCCAAATTAATCAGGGTGATGCTTGTCGTGCACCCTGATATTTTCTGCTTCAGTTTTGTGGCTACAGTTTTCTGCAATGTTCTTATGTGTTTCCTGCAAATATCTCTTGTAGTTATAGTTATCAATTGCATTCTTTGTATTCTGATTATTTCCTTTTTTATCCTTGTAGCTACCTGAACAGCTATCAAATGGCTTCGTGTCCAGATAGCCAAGTTACCTTAAGGTAAGCTACTTGCATTTCTCATTATGTAGCTCCATTCTCAATTATATTTGCTATGATCCATCTTGTACAGACTTAAGTTTGGCTATGATCCATCTTGTACAGACTTAAGTTTTGCAGTACAGGTGACTGATGGTACTCTTGTGCTGCATGCATTTGGCTGCAGTGAGCAACGTATAGTGTGTTTGGCTATCAAATCCATTGCTATTATACCGAGCCATACAATCACTTTTGTATAGTGCTGCATCATCTTACTTAGACAAATGTCAATTTGATTGCTATATCTCCACATCTGTAACGTTGGTAGCTACTGATGCTACTGACTGGTACTAGCAGGACTAGTTTCTGACGTTTTTGTTCTAGTAAAGCAGTGACAAAATGAGTAATCTGTAATTTCTATCATGCCTGGCTGATTTTGGAGTTCTAGTTTTAGAAATTTGTGTTATGAACCTGTAAACAAGATGATTTCTTTACTATGTATTAGTACTTCATGTCACCAATCTAATCTGTACGTATTTCACAAATTAGCAGCACCTGATCTGTACATATTTCACAACCTGAACGCACTGGACCATGATTGTAACATGCTATCATGAATCATTTATTAGTTCTTGCATATCACTTGCTCTGTTTCTCTCCGGTGCTTTAACATGCTGTCTAAAATGTCTACATTGTGCCAGGTTCCGCTCATGCAAGCTTTCAAGTTCCTGATCTTGCTCCTGCAACCTTGTTTTGGTGATTTGTTCCTGTGACGATGCGTCAGATGATTTGATCCTGCGACGATGCGATAAACCTGATGTTGTTCCTGTGATAAACCTGAGATTTATAGGACCGTTGAAACCTGCATGAGACGTTGTTGCTCGTTTTTGTTCCTGTAACCGCTGCGTCAGATCTTGTTCCTCTGATTTGTTCCTGCGATGATGCGTGGGATTATTTGATCCTACGACGATGCGAGAGATGATTTGACGAAATAATTTTATCGATGTTATTCATGTGATAAACCTGGGAATTAAATATGACTGTTGAAACCTGCGTGGGAACAAATCAGTTTTTGTATGTTTAAACCTATCTGTATTGTTTCTGATGTTGTGCTGAACTGTGTGGTCACGTGATGTTTAAAAAGATCAGTTTTGTGTGTGTTCAAATCCTGTGAAAATAGATCAGTTTTTATGTGCTCTGGTCCTGTGAAAAAAGATCACATTTTTAATTGTTGATGAAACACCTGTCTTTAAAACATGTGTACCAAACGACTAGAGCTGGTGGGGGGTTTTGGCGGAGAAGGGGATTGGGAGGGGTTGGGATGTTTTGGGTGTGAGGAGTGTTTTCACCCAAAACACTAAGTAATATACACTAAAAAACATCTTAAAACTCCTTTGCCAAACAAGGCCTCAATGACAACACCCAAAGCACTTTTCGGCATCTCCGGCAACACGTCGCGCGTCGCCAACATACCGGAGATCAGCAGCAGGTATTTCCGACGCCATACGGCTTGCAGCCGCGGTTGGATTTCGTACGACTACGACATTGGCTCGATGGACATCCCGGACGAGACCTATCAGGACTTGGTGGAGCAGAAGAAGGCGTCCCACACCATCGCGTCCTTCTAGCAGGGGCGGCGCTGGAGCTTCAGTCACCCCCTGCACCACTTAACTATGACATAAATTTTCAACCAAAAATCCAATATATAAAAGTATGATTTGATGCTACTAACATAGGTAATGTGACATGATAAGAGATAACTTATAAATACAAAAAAGTAATAATAAAAATAAAAATTCTTACTATATTGATGAAAAAAAGGGCAAATTTTACTAGGAAAAGATGTCTTGTATTTTACAATTCCAAAGTACATCATCGAACGCCAAGGCTCACTAACTTGTAAATAAAACATAGACTTAATTTCAAGTGGGACATAATAGAATTAACAAAATTATAATACTCAAGTAGATAAAGTTTTCACATTACCTTTTACTCTTTTCATACATTTGATTCTTCAAAGCCATGAAAGATTTGACCACTTTATCGTTGGTGACTTTCTTCATTTTTTTCAAGATCTTTCCTCCATCATACTGAACCTCCTCTTTCCTATTTATATATTCTGGGACCTCTTGTGAGAAGAAACATGCATGTCCGTTATATACCTCCTTTTTTTACGGTTGGAAAAAATACCTGCTTTTGATAAATAATCAAATGCATAGAAAATCTGATAATTCAACACTTATCCGGTTTTTTTTGACCTTGGACCGACTCCTCTCCCCATCCACAGTAAATCGAGAGGCGATTTGTGAACTCTTCCCCGCGAACTCCACTGTGTCGCCGCCGATCCGGCGGATTTGCCGCCCTCCGGCGGCCGCTCCGGCGGCGGGAGGACGGGGAATCCCCGGATCCGGCTTGTACATTAAGTAGGGGTGCGTGGGTGTCCGCGGGCGGTGCTGTGGAGCTGTCGGCGGCGTCGGCGGTTTTTGTGGGCGGCGGTCTGCTCCTCGGTGGGAGGCTCTCCGGTGGAGGTTTCCCGTCGATCTGCTGCCCCCGGCGATCCCGTGGTTCTTCGGAGTCGCGGGCGTCGTCTTCCCCTCGCCGGAGTACGTGGGATGGCGACTCCGGGTGTGAGGTTTCTAGAAGGTTCCTTTGTGTTACTGCAGGTCATCTTCGACAGCGGCGAAGGGTGGAGATCCCCTTAGGGGTCGAGGTCGTCGACTTCCCGTTCCGCGGAGGGGCTTCGTCCAGTTCCAAGGCGTTGTGGAGAAGCAGCGGCGGCGCGCCGGCGCACGTCCTGAGCTGGAGGTTGAAGATGAGGTCCAGGAGGGGGCTTTTTGTTATTTTCTGTGTCTTCTGGGTTTTTCTGTAAGAAACCTGCTGTAATGCTTGTACCTTCTACCGCAAAAAAAAACACTTATCCGGTTTTTAGTGCATCCAGCCAGACATATACCACAGAAAATGCAGTAAGTGTAGTGACTTGCCCACTCTCAAGCGAAATCCACTAACATGATTTTCTCTGGCTATGTCTGGCTAGGTGCGCTCATATGACATGTTTGGCTACGCTAATACAATACATAGAGAATCCAATAATTCAGCACTTATCCGGTTTGTTTCCGGGACGCCGCGGGGCACCGCCCTTATTGGACATGTGTTTGAAAAACCATCAGAGTGGACACATTCGGATACATTTCTAGTTTTACCGGTGAAGATGCCCTAAATTCATGATATACTGAAACACACACGGGGGCTGAAACCGGATCTAAATCCACGAGTGAACCGAACCTAGTCCACACCCGATCGGATCGGCAGCTCCAAGCGGGCAGTTAAATTTTCCACGATGACGCGGACACGCACCTTCCGCCCGCATCACGCCGCCCTCGTCATGCGCTGGCGTCACGCACTCGTCATGCTCCTCCTACCTCCTTCCGCGATACTTCCTCCCTGGACAATCCCTCCACACCAAGGAAGCTAGTAGGCCCCATTCCGTACGAATGAACGCAGCCCACAATGTTCAGTGCACCCATGTCTACGGCAACCCGTGTAGACACTCACATAATCACAGTCAGTGTTCGAGAACCACTGCACCGTGCCTACGCATCAATCGGTAGTAGTACAAGTAAACGCCAACGCGTCGGGTCAATCGGCAACCATGATATATACTCTTCCTTCCATCCTCAGCCTCTTGCCCTGCACTTTCCTTGCTGCTACCACTAGCTAGCTCCATCACTGCCTGGCTGCTCTGGTAGTGTTGTTCTTCGTGAGCTTCGAGCTAGAGGAGGAGAGCGTGAAGAGCGTGTTTCGATCGGCTGCTGTACATGTCCATGGCGCCGGCGCCGCCGTTCGCGCAGGTGGTGGACGACCTGATCAAGGGGCAGCAGTTCGCGACGCAGCTGCAGGATCTCCTCCGGGCCTCGCCCAAGGCCGGACTCATCATGGACCAGATCCTCCACACCTTCTCCCGCGCCATCCATGCCGCCGAGGCCGCGGCCGCTACCAGTGCCGGCGACTGGTCGTCGGACGTGCAGAGCGAGCTCACTGACGGCGGAAGCGGCGGCGGCGGGAAGAGAAAGTCCGCCGCCGGAGGAAGGGACCGCAGGGCTTGCAGGAGAAAGTGAGAGCTCGAGCTCATGATTCTTGATTTATTACTGTATTGATTATTTGGCTCTTGTACTAATATCTGTGCTCCGTTGATTTGGCGTTGCAGGACCCAGCAATCGTCCGTGGTCACGAAGAACTTGAAGAGCTTGGACGACGGGCTGGCATGGCGCAAGTACGGGCAGAAGGAGATACAGAACTGCAAGCACCCAAAGTACGTTCCTACCCTTCAATTATGTTCACACCAACCAATACTGCCTGTTCTTAATCCCTCGATGGGTCTCCGTCAACTGACAAATCAACTCTGAATGTGTTCTGCGCAGGGCCTACTTCCGGTGCACGCACAAGTTCGACCAGCTGTGCACGGCGCAGCGGCAGGTGCAGCGCCGCGACGACGACTCCGACACATACACGGTCACCTACATCGGCGTCCACACCTGCCGGGACCCCGCCACCGCCGTCGCGTCGCACGTACACCACCAAACGGGCACCTCCGATGTCCTTCACGCCGGCGGCTACCACTACATCAGCTTCGCGCCCGACGCCGCCGCCACTCCTGCCACCACCACAAGCACCACCACAACGACGACCGTCAACACGACGAACCAGCTGACCGGCATGGACGGGCTGCAGAGGCTGAAGCTGCAGAGCGGCGACCAGGAGGAGGTGCTGAGCAGCAACACCCCTGGGAGTTCTGCCCTGCGCAGCACCGCCGGGGCGGCGATGGCGGCAACTTGGCCGGACCAGGGCGACGTGACGTCCACACTGCAGTACGGTGGTGCCTTTGACTTGGGAGATCAGTTCTTTAGTGATTTGTATCTGGAGAACCTACTACCATGCGAACCTCATCACTGATCGATCGAGCTGCAGATCCAGAGGTGTTCGATCCACTTGTAAATACTGATAGGCCACAGTCGGCAAGGATTACAATGGTTGTTGCATTTGCATGACTTGAGATCCAAGTTGTTTTCCTTCTTATCTCTAAAGTCTAAACTGAACAACAATAAAATCAAATCAGGTTGCTTGTTGGACAGAACCACAGATAACCACAAATGTGACAAAATCTAACACTCCCACCTCAAATCCTAAGACCTCAATCACAACATCGCTATCTTGAGATTCGCTTGACATCAATAATTTTCTGTGCAACCCTTTCTCCGAAAAAATGAAAATTAATCTCAATGTGTTTGGTTCAAGCATGAAACATTGGATTTGCCGACATGTGGATGGCACCCTAATTCTCGCACCACAGGCATGATAGTTAGAGGTACACCAAGTTCCTTCAGAATGAACTGTACCTAGATTACCTAGCTGTAGTTTCAAGTTCCTTAGACAGAGCTTCGGCGAACTGTTCAAGCTGCACATTAGGCTTGCGTTTGGCATGATAAAACCTCAAGCCGAGTTTGAGCCTGAGTTCTTAACGAGCCGAACTCAAACAGTTTGTCGAGCTCGAACTCTTTCTTGACAGCCCTACCATGAATCAAGCGATGTGGGACAAAATCTGAACTAGGAAACCATTTCACATCATCTTCGAGTTCTCCGCTATTAGCACGAACTTGTACGAACCATCGTAGACTTCGTAGTCAATCCAGATAGACGGGACAGCCTAAAGTCCAAGCACACTCGTAATGTTGAGACGAAATCGACTGCAAATATCTCACAAAAGCACGAAATGCCTGACTATATTTCTACGAGACATTTCATCAAGCAACTTGCCGGCCGGAGAATGCTGCCCAGAGCAACACGGCCGCGGGGGCAGCGCCCGCAGCGTAGGTGAAGGCGGCCGCCCAAGGGAGCATGATGAACGATATGGAGGCGGCGACCTTGACGGAGGTCATGAAGATGAGGATCGAGGAGAGCACCTTCACCGCCGTCTTGAGCCGCCGCCTCTTGCTCCCTGGCGGCGTGCGATTGGCGGCGTAGTTGCAGTAGAGGGTGAGGAGCAGCATGAGGTAGTACCCGACGAGGACGGCCACGGCAAAGGGGTCGCCAGCTGAGCCGTACACCGCCATGGCCCAGTGGACGGTGGCTACGACGAAGCACGACCTCTGCATCCAGTCCAAGTCGTCCATGGCGCGCCGACTCGAAAGTTTCTCCCCAAGTCCTGATGTCCAGACAAGTTGAGCTTGGAGTTAGAGAATTCGCACCTTTGAAGCTGGGCTGACACCGAAGCATTGAACGGCCCATATGCTTCCCGGTATATGTATCTGGGACATTTTTTTTTTGGCTTCTAGAGTGGCTTCCAGGTCCCAGGAACCGAGCATCTCCAGCCGTTGTGGCCCCCATGCCAAAAACGGCACTATTTTGGCACGCCTAGGGGGCAACGGCGCTATTTCACGCGCTGGGGGCGCCGATTCCCAGTCGTCGAACCCAAGCCGCCCCCCAGCCGGCGAGTTTGGGACATATTTCGCGCATAAAACAAACGTCAACACAATTAAAATAGTTGGACATACAAATTCACACATAAGAATAGTTCAACATACAAATCCACACACAAATAGTTCAACAATGCAAGCAAATGGAACAAATCAAACTAGGCATTGGCATTGTCGGCATTGTCATTGCCTTTGCGCTCCCACAAGTGCTGCACCAGATCATCCTGCAGCTGTGTATGTGCTGCAGGGTCTCGAATCTCCTGGCGCATAGTGAGGAAGGCTGCCCATGTTGCCGGCACCTGGTGATCTACATCTGTAAGAGGACCCTGTCGGTAGTATGGCTCAGTAGTCTCAGGCACCGGATGATCCCACTCACTCTCAATGATCATGTTGTGCAAAATCACACAACAGTTCATCACCTCCCACATGTTGGCCTTCGACCAAGTCATGGCTGGGTACCGGACAACAGCGAATCGAGACTGTAGCGCACCAAATGCCCGCTCAACATCCTTCCTGCAAGCCTCCTGGCACTTGGAAAACCAAGCTTTCGCGCTTCCTGGCACAGGGTTGGAGATGCTCTTCACAAATGTTGACCACTTCGGGTAGATGCCATCTGCAAGGTAGTAGCCCTTTGTGTACTGGTGCCCAATGATCTCGTAGTTCACTGGAGGGGCATGACCTTCAACAAGCTTGGCAAAGACATTCGAGCACTGCAACACATTGATGTCGTTGTGAGTTCCTGGCATACCAAAGAAGGAATGCCAAATCCATAGATCATGTGTAGCCACGGCCTCAAGAATCACACTGCACTCTCCTTTGTGACCTTTGTACATCCCCTGCCATTCAAATGGACAGTTCTTCCATGCCCAATGCATGCAGTCGATGCTTCCAAGCATTCCAGGAAAGCCTCTTGCTTCATTGCAAGCTAGGATCCGAGCAATGTCTTCCGCATTGGGTGATCGCAAGTTTTTTGGCCCAAACACTGCCACCACTGCCCGGCAGAACTTGTTCAAGCAATCAATGGCAGTGGACTCGGACATGCGCAGATAACCATCCTGCGAATCAGCGGGAGCACCATATGCAAGCAACCTCATGACCATCGTGCACTTCTGAATTGAGGTAAAGCCTACCGTATCGGTGCAATCCTTCTTCAATTTGAAGTAGGTGGCGAACTCCCGGATGGCATGCATGATGTCGAGGAAGAGCTTGCGGTTCATCCGGAAATGGCGCCGAAACACGGCCTCGTCCTGCATGGGATGATCGACGAAGTAGTCGGAGTAGAGCATGCAATACCCTTCGTAGCGCTGCCTCGGCTTGCTCTTGCGGCGGCCGGGCGCCGAGACACCACGCCGCGGCCGCGCGACGTGCGCGAGCAGGCCGGCGATGCACGCGAGGATCAGCAAGTGTTCTTCGTCGTCAAGGTCGGCCTGGGCTTCCTCGTCGAGCAGTTCGGCGAGCAGCTCCTCGTCGTCGGAGTCCATGGCTGGGGCGGACAAACCGCCGAACACCTAGCAGGCGAGGTGGGCGCGAGCCTTCCCGAGAGCCTCCTCCCGGCTAGATCACGGCGGAGGGGAGGAGCGGCGCCGGCGCCGTGGTTTGCGGCGAGATGGTGGGGTTCCTAGCTGCTTGCGTCCGGCAGAGGGGGAAGGGGTGGTGCCGGCGGCGAGATGGCGACGACGGGGCGGGATAGAGGAAAGGGCGAGGCGGGGGGTGGGAAATGCGCTGTCTCCCCGACAGTGCTGGCCCATGCGCGTTTTCCCTTCCGCCGACCCCCCCAGGCGCAACCCGACGCGCTGGGTTTGGCCTGGGTGCGCCGGCGCCAAAACGGCGCTAAACGGCGCTATTTGGGCTCCTAGGGGGGACGACTGGTAGAAAAACGGTGCTATTAGGCCCAAACGGCGCTATTTTGGGCCCTGGGGGGGGGGGGACGGCTGGAGATGCCCTCAAAACAAGTATCTGCCTTCTGCTCCGAAAAACAAGTTTCCTTGTCTCAAAAAAAAAGTTTCCTTCACGTTCGCAGAAACTGGGAACGAGGCGTTTCCCGAGCTTCTCAGCTGCGGGAGCGAAGGGTTACAAAAAAACAAACATGTCGTTCTACCAAATTTCTCCCAAACTGCCATCCCCGCCCAGAGTGCCCAAACGTGGTCCGATTTTGTTAAGGCAAATGCAAGGCGTCAGTCCGCTGTAGCCAGGCCTAGCTACAGCCTCTTCTGAAGCCGTCCGATCCACTTAAGTGAAATGATCTCACGCGTCCGATCTATGTAGGAAAAACGTTTCGCGTGTAGTACTTTTGTCTGGGTATGTAACATCCCATTTAGCAAAAAAATCCGACGCAACAATTTTTGTTTGCGCATGTAGCACAGGTGTGTAGCAAAAAGTTTTGTATCACCACTAATAAAAAAAGGGAGAGAGAGGGTGATCCAAATCATTCCAGCCACACATCAATTGATCCGACGGTTATTATGGGGACTGACCAAGGACTGACCACGGCACTTAACTCTTCGCTAATCAAGTAAAAAAAACTTCTTCGCTAATAACGCATCTTCGTACCCCCGTAGGCGCCCTTCATCCGCGCCGCCGTGCCCTACATCAACGCCGCCTACGACCTCCATCAACGTCTCGCACCCTCAATCCCCGCCGCCGCTCCCTCCATCCCCGAAGAGCCCTCCATCCCCGCCGCTGGCGCCCGCCATCCACGTGATGCAGCCGCCGCCGCTGATTCTTAGGTGTATCCCCGCCGGCCACGTTCTGAAGCAGCCGCCAGACATGTCAGCCCCCGCGTGCTTGAGCCTGCACGCCGCCGCCATACCTTTCCGTAGTCGTGCGCTTGAGGCTGCCCGCCGCGACGCCCGGAACACCCTGCGGTTCCTGCCCAACGCTGTCGCTCGCTTGAGACCGCCTGCCCATGCCAACATCTCGGCGTCGCCCACCGCGGCCCCGCCTCCGCAGTCTCCACCTCTGACCCGCCAGTCCGTTGCGCCCTCCCACGCGCGGATGCTTTGTGCGTAGACCAGAACGACGGATATGCCGCCTCACCTCTCGAGACAGATGCCTGCACAGGCACGCGGAGCCATGGCACATCCGCACACGCGTTATTCGCCGCCTATTTGTGGCAATTCCTCATGGGTGGGAGGCGTTGCCCTGGACGCCGTTGCCCCGCTTCGACCCTCCATTGCTCCTGTCGTCCATGTGAGGCCCTTCAGCCGTGTTCATTGTTGGGTACTTCAACTTCTTTCAATTTTATTTCAGAGTTCAGAAGGAGGATTCATAGTTAGGAAATTTTGTCCAGCATATCATTTTCGTGCTATTTATCTACCGACCTTGTTTGTTACATTTTTTGTTTCTTATAATTTTGTTCAGCACATTGTGTTCAGACTTTAGCTTCAGAGTGATGTCCGTGAAATGGGGAGGCACACATCCAGCGGGGTCAAGAAAGTCGTCTAAGAATTTTTTTTATCACCACTAATATAAAAAGGGAGAGAGAGGGGTGATCCAAATCATTCCAGCCACACATCAATTGATCCGACGGTTATTATTGGGACTGACCACGGACTGACCACGACACTTAACTCTTCGCTAATCAAGTCAGAAAAAAAACTTCTTCGCTAATAACGCATCTTCGTACCCCCGCAGGCGCCTTCATCCGCGCCGCCGCGCCCTACATCAACGCTGCCTATGACCTCCATCAACGTCTCGCACCCTCAATCCCCGCCGCCGCTCCCTCCATCCCCGAAGACTCCCTCCATCCCCGCCGCTGGCGCCCTCCATCCACGTGCTGCAGCCGCCGCCGCAAACTCTTAGGTGCATCCCCGCCAGCCACGTTCTGAAGCCGCCGCCAGACATGTCAGCCCTCGCGTGCTTGAGCCTGCACACCGCCGCCATACCTTTCCGTAGTCGTGCACTTGAGGCTGCCCGCCGTGACGCCCGGAACACCCTGCAGTTCCTGCCCAACGCCTTCGCTCGCTTGAGACCGCCTGTCCATGCCAACATCTCGGCGTCGCCCATCGCGGCCCCGCCTCCGCAGTCTCCACCTCTGACCCGCCAGTCTGTTGCGCCCTCCCACGTGCGGATGCTTTGTGTGTAGACCAGAACGACGGTTATGCCGCCTCACCTCTTGAGACAGATGCCTGCACTGGCATGCGGAGCCATGGCACATCCGCACACGCGTTATTCGCCGCCTATTTGTGGCAATTCCTCATGGGTGGGAGGCGTTGCCCTGGACGCCGTTGCCCCGCTCCGACCCTCCACTGCTCCTGTCGTCCATGTGAGGCCCTTCAGCCGTGTTCATTGTTGGGTACTTCAACTTCTTTCAATTTTATTTCAGAGTTCAGAAGGAGGATTCATAGTTAGGAAATTTTGTTCAGAATATCATTTTCGTGCTATTTATGTACCGACCTTGTTTGTTACATTTTTTGTTTCTTACAATTTTGTTCAGCACATTGTGTTCAGACTTTAGCTTCAGAGTGATGTCCGGGAAATGGGGAGGCACACATCCAGCGGGGTCAAGAAAGTCATCTAAGAAAAAAAATGGTGATAAGGACGTCTGTGGGATCAGCCTCTATTGATTCTATGTAGGGAACGACTATGATTATTATGCTCATCTTTGGAGGTTGTGCAAATGCTTCAACAATTTATCAATTTGTAGATTTTTGATCGGTGCTCGGGTATTTGTGTAAATGTCAGCTGGTTGACGATCTTGAGTTGCAGGGTCTGGTGAACCATGATGACGAAGCAACATGGCGTTCCCTTTGACATGTACTCCGCAGAGTACATTAGAATGCAGGTTTCTCCTTTAATGGCCTTCTTTGAATATGCATTAGCTATCCATGCATTTTCCTTTTTACCAACAGTAATTATGTTACTATTTTGTTCTTCAAACGGATAAAATGGTGTTGGTTGATACGTCTCAAACGTATCTATAATTTCTGATGTTCCATGTTGATATTATACCAATTGTTACATGTTTTATATACACTTCATAGCATTTTTATGCATTTTCTGGGACTAACCTATTAACAAGATGCCACAGTGCCAGTTCCTGTTTTCTGCTGTTTTTGTATTCCAGAAAAGCTAGTCTGGAAATATTCTCGGAATTGGACGAAACTTGGATAGAACCTCCTATTTTTCCAACACGTACACGGAGTCCAAAGGAGAGACGGAGGGGAGCCACGAGGCAGCCACACCATGGGGCCACGCGGGCCCCCTGCCGCGCCGTGGGGTGGTGTGGGCCCAACGGGCGTCTCCAGCCGCCGCCCTTTCGCCTATATAATCCTCCCGACGCGAAAATCCTAAATACCCGAGCCATTATCCACGAAAAGTTCCAGAGACGCCGCCGCCGTCAACCCTAGGTCGGGAGGGTTCAGAAACTCTTCCCGGCACCCTGCCGGAGAGGGGAATCATCACCGGAGGGCTCTACATTACCATGCCTGCCTCCGGAGTGATGCGTGAGTAGTTCATCCTTGGACTACGGGTCCATAGGAGTAGCTAGATGGTTGTCTCTCCACTTTATGCTATCATGTTTAGATCTTGTGAGCTGCCTATCATGATCAAGATCATCTTATTGTAATGCTACATGTTATGTTTGCTGGGATCCGATGAATATTGAATATTATGTCAAGTTGATTATCAATCTATCTTATATGTTATTTATGATCTTGCATGCTTTCCGTTACTAGTAGATGCTTTGGCCAAGTAGATGCTTGTAACTCCAAGAATGAGTATTTATGCTAGATAGTGGGTTCATGCCTCCAGTAATCTTGAAGAGTGACAATAACTTCTAAGATTGTGGATGTGCTGTTGCCACTAGGGATAAAATAACCGATGCTTAGCTTAAGGGTGCGCCGTTAGGTCTAATGCATTTGTTTACTTTACGCACATTACTTAATGCGATTATCCGTTGCTTGAAACTTAATACCAACGGGGAACTCAGATGACAACCTGGCGGTGGATTATTAGTCATAGACGATGTTGGATAACGGTCTATGTATTTTGTCGTAATGCCCACATGAATATCATTGTAATCATCATGTCATATATATGCATTGTCATGCGCTCAATATTTTGTCAATTGCCCAGCTGTAATTTGTTCACCCAGCATGTTAGTTATCTTTTATGGAGAGACACCACTAGTGAACTGTGGACCCCGGTCCATTCTTTTGCACTGATAATACAACCAACTGTAAACATTGTTCCTTTTCATTCTCTGCAATTTACTACTGTTTTCCACACCATACGTTTAATCCTTTGTTTTCAGCAAGCCGGTGAGATTGACAACCTCACTGTTTCGTTGGGGCAAAATAGTTTGATTGTGTTGTGTGCAGATTCCACGTTGGTGATCAAGTAAACGGCGCCACCAACAACCTTCAGAAGTGATTTCTTGCTCCTACTGGTCGATTAAACCTTGGTTTCATACTGAGGGAAACTGCTGCTACACTGCTTCATACCTTCCTTTTGGGGTCTCCCAACGAACGTGTGATCCACGTCATCATTGGTGACCCTGTTAGTTGAAGCTAAAAGCTTCTTACGAAATGTGCCTTATATTCAGTCACATCTTCAATGGTGCATATGTATAAAAGCTCTAAGAGTTTGCAGAATTTGATCAAGCCGCACTTGAGTTCGTGTCGTGAGTTGTTTCATGCGGTGGAGGAGAAGGCGGATGCTTAATTTAGATTAATTCCATAAGGTAAAAAGTTTTATATGGAATATTGTTCTCAGTTTAGATCCATTTCAGAATGTAAGCTCGAATCTGCATATTTGTAGGTCACAACTATTTCAAACTAAAATAAATAAATATTCTCGGAGAGTACAAACTATATAGCCTTTTAGATAATATGTTTAGATGGTTCCATGGAGTTTGAAACATGTTGCTCGGTATTCTATTAGTTTTTGTTGTTATATTATCACTGGAAAAATGTGTCTATTCAGTTTATATTTGGGCATCTTTTTTTAAGGTTTCAGGTGTACATTAGAGCTTTGGATAATAGTATAATTTTAGAGAGATGGCTACAATTTCGACGTTCCCTTCTTGGACCGTAGGAAAGATCATTTTTCACTACCACCTGTAATCATTTCTTAAGTTTTTTGTTGTAATGTTCGAAAAAATGTAGTAGGGTCACAAGATAATACTACCAAGTTATGCATTTCTTAATATGATGCTGAAATTGTTCGATCTGATCTTGTTCTGTGAGCAATCGTCTTACCTGAAAATATATGACATCACACAAAAAATTGTTTATTCTTCTTCGGGGAAATATAATACATGGGTCATATTTACGCACCACGTTACACATGAAACTATTGTTATTGTTCTCGACAAATAATATAATTGAATAGGGTTTGAGTCTACATTTGTTTTTTATATACAATTTATAATTGCATCATCTTGATCATCCTGACATGTGTGGTTCTAAAGTGCAAGAACATTTAAACCTCTGGAACTTCTGAAGTAGGGAGAATATTTGAAGTTGTTTACAATTAAGGTATAGATGATAACTCCTGTAAAATTGGAATTGCTAGGTCAAAATAAATTTGAAGAGAATATTGGAAGTTGTGCTATGGATGATAACTCCAGTTGAGTGGATGGTATCTCTTCTAAATAAATTTGTATTAATGGAGAGGATGTGCTTTGGATATCGCCAAAATAAATTTTTAATGAGATCTATATTCGTATTTTCCAATTGAGTGGATGTACTTATTATATTTGATTCAGTTTCTTCGCGTTTGTTGGTTGCACTAAATTAATTGTCATACCAAAAAATCCTAAGGTTACACGTGCGTTGCACGTGCATGATTACTAGTCTGTACAAATTGCCAATGTAGCAAAAGATTGTTGTAACACATTAAACACAGCCATGTAGCAAAAACCAACAACAAATCCCAATTTGGAGGTAGCAAAACGTGATTACAACATCACTTTTGCAGAAATCATTGTAGCACTTTGCCCATGCTTATACAACAAAAAAAGTCTCACATGTAGCAAAAATACACACGGCATGTAACATCAACAAAAACTCAAAACTGACCTCTCGGTCATCGCCAATGGAGGCACACCCATGGCCAATTCGAGCTGTCCGCCCATGAATCCATCACTTCAAAGAACTATATGTAGAAGCTAGATCAAAAGAACCTCTGCCCAGTCCGGCAGGGACTGCAATCCGGGACGGGGCCGAGGACGGGGAGGAAGGGTCGCGGCAGGGGCCCGATGCTGCCGGTCGTCGTGACCAGATGGCGGAGGACGGCGACGATCTGGGAAGAGGAGGCAAGCTCCGCAGCCTGCGAAGCTAGCTGAGACGCAGAGGGAGGCGGGTGCTGGCGTCGGGAGTGAGGAAAACGAGGTGGGAGAGATGGAAGGAGGGAGGACACGACCGAGGAGCTAGCAGGCGGCCTCATGCTCGTGCGCTAGATGGAGGAGGCGGCGAGCTGGGAGAGCGGCGCCGTTCACGTGCGTGTGTGGTGAAGGGAGAAGAATAGACGACAAGGCAGGACTGGGTGCGAGGTGCGCGTCGCTTGGACCGACTCTATGCACAGTCGGCTGTTAAACAACATTTCCCTTTTGTTATAGATGATTCTAGTAGTAAAGTAAATTCCAGTTCTGGTAATTGATGATGCTAGTAAATTCTAGTTCTGTTAATTCTGTTGTTGTGCATCTTGATTGTCAATCCGAAACAGGTGAAAACTTGTTGGGATGTCGCTGCGCATCGTGTATTTATTGACGTGTGCATCGAAGAGGTGAATGCAAATAATCGTCCTGTGCAAGTTTTGCCTCGCCATGGTTACGAAAATTTGGCTAAAAAATTGAACGAGCGCACGAAGAGAAACTATGATAAAAAGCATATGAAAAAAGGTGGACACACTCAAAAAGGATTACATGGATTGGAATGGTTTGTTCCAACACGCATCCGGTTTGGGTATAGATCATATCACTCATACCATTGATGCTAGCGACGATTGGTGGGCACATGAGATACAGGTAATGATGAGTTTTTCATATGTTTGGCAATTGTTGCTCCTTCCATATGCTCTAATTAATGATATTTTGTAATATGTAGATGTGTCTAGAGGTAGCCAGGTTTTGGATAGCTCCATTGCAAGATGAGGAGGACCTGAAGATATTTTTGACAAGAATGTTGTGACCGATGTGATTGCTAGAGTGCCTCCCACTTCTTGTTGCTAACTATGACCTCCATTCCATTTCTCAGATGTCTAGTACAAAATTACTAGCTCTATTTATGTGGATGTTGGGGGGCACCCTAGTCCAATAATCAAGCCGCAGATCGTTTTGAGCGTAGTGTTTATACCGTCAGCAACAAGTTTCATCATGTGTTAGACTATGTAGACCGTATGGGCATATGGCTGGTGATTATATTAGACCAAATGATCCCACTTTCACCCAACCTCATGCTAAACTTACACAACCTAGATTCTGGTCCCATTTCAAAGATGCCATTGGAGCAATTTATGGAACACACATTCGTGTCACAGTTGCTGAGAAAGACAAGCAACAATACAATAACATGAAAGGTTATACAAGTCAGAATGTGCTAGCAATATGTGATTTTGACATGAGGTTCACATTTGTTGTTGTTGGATGGTTTGGATCTATTCATGATACACGTGTATGGACTCCTGATCAGCCCCATTTCCCCAATTATACACACCCTCCTACTGGTAATCTTTTCACATATGTAGCATATACAAAAAAAAATTGCTCATAAATACTATAGTTATGTTCTGATATTTTTGCTACTTGAAGAAAAATACTATCTTGATGACTCTGGATATCCAGTAGTATTGGATTAGGCGGCGCCTAGGCAGCGCTTAAGCACTCTTAGGCACTAGGCGATGGACAAACGCCTCGCCTAGGACATAAGCGGAACTCTAGGCAGTGTTAGAGAAGGACACCATAGATCAACTTGTAGCACAAGTTAAGGACTCTAGATTACCTAACTTGACATGATACGATTGTAAACTGACTTGTATTTGTGCGTATATATATATGGAGCAAGGGGTACGAGGCTTGCTATCGAGCAGCCCAGATTCATCATAACTTTCAGCACAAGTTAAGGACTCCAGATTACCTAACTCAAGGAGCACAAGTTAAGGACTCTAGATTACCTAACTTGACATGATATGATTGTAAACCGACTTGTACTTGTGCGTATATATATGGTATCAGAGCACCAGCCAATCCTCCTCTAAAACCCTAAAAACCTCTCCTCCCTCCTTCAGCCGCCACCATGTCTTCCGCCGCCGAGCTCGCCAAGCTCGAGAAAGAACTCAAGGAGCGTGAATCCCTCCTCAATGCTCGCCAAGAAGCCCTAGATCGCCAGCTCGCCGACAAGGGCAAAAACACCGATAGCTCCACCCCAGCTCCCTCCTCCTACGTTTCCTCCATCAAAACCCTTGTTCCTATCACCCTAGATCTTCAAGACTCCAACTACGCTAAGTGGCGCGAACTGTTCCTCGTCGCCCTTGGCCGCTACGGCCTCACCAACCACGTCCTCGGCGATGCCGAGGCTACTCCTTCCGACACGTCGCCCACCTCCGACTGGGCACGTGATGACTACACGGTCCTCTCCTGGATCTACGGCTCGATCTCCACCGAGCTCTTCAGCATCATCATGGCTCTTGATCGACGGCGCGACAAATCTGGGACGCCATCGCCAACCTCTTCCACGACAACAAGAAAAGCCGCGCACTCGCCATTGACGCGGAATTCTGCAATACACCCCAAGGCGACATGACAGTCCACGAGTACTGCGCCAAGTTCAAGTCCCTCACCGACGCCCTTGCCGACGTCGGCCAGCCTGTCTCTGATGAAACCCTCGTTCTCATGGTTCTCCGCGGCCTCAACGAACAATACTGTCACCACCGCTCCTTTCTTCCATTTCAGGTGCCGTTTCCCTCGTTCCTGCAGACAAGCTCGGCCCTCGTTCTCGAGGAGGCGCAGAAGAAAACAGACGCCAAGAACGCGGCCGACACGACACTTTGGGCGAGCGGCCAAAGCATCCTCCCGTAGACAGGCGGTGCTCCTCCTTCTGGCCGCGGCTCCGGCCTCCCAGGCACCGATCCGCGCCCTCCACCGCCCACCTCCACCGTGCCCTACTTCAACCCTAGCCGTGGCGGTGGCTATGGCGGACAACGTGGACGCGGCGGACGCGGTCGTGGCCGCGACAACAACAGCCCGTGGATGTTCAATCCATGGACCGGGCTCCCAACACGCACGGCTCAGCTCCAACAACAGCCGGCTTCTTCAGCACCATGACAGCAACATTGGCGCTCTCCTTCGCCTACGCCCGGTGTCCTCGCACCGCGCCCCGGTCTTCAGCCGTTTCAGGCCTACACCGCCTACGGCCACCAGCTGCCCCACACTGGCCTCGTGATGGCACCGCAGCAGCAGCAGCAACTTGATCCAACGCTCTTGACCGCGCTTCAGAACATGCAGCTCCCCAACAACCAAGAGTGGGTTATGGATTCAGGCGCCTCCTCCCACATGGCATCCGATCATGGTACAATCTCCACCCTCTCCCCCTCTACTTCCTCAAATCAAATCATCGTTGGTAATGGTAATTCTCTTCCTGTTACTCATGTCGGTTCCCACACTTTTCCAATTCACCCTAAACCTATGCACCTCAACAACGTCCTAATTGTTCCACAAATTATCAAAAATCTTATTTCTGTTCGTCAATTCACTCTTGATAACTCATGTTCTATTGAATTTGACCCCCTTGGTTTCTCCGTGAAGGATCTTCTTACCAAGGACGTGATTCTTCGATGCAATAGCTCCGGTCCACTCTACTTCTTCTGCCGTGCCCCACAAGCTCAATCTCTCCTTGCCGCCACCACAACCACCGAGCTTCGGCATCGCCGTCTTGGACACCCCGGCCACCACACCATGTCGCGCCTTCAACATCTCCAACAGATCCCACCAAATAAACAATCGTCGTCGTTATGTCATGCTTGTCAATTAGGTCGTCATGTTAGGCTACCCTTTTATCCCTCGCAATCTGTTCGTGTAAAACCTTTTCAGTTATTGCATTGTGATCTTTGGACGTCACCTATACCTAGTTCCTCTGGTTTTTGTTATTATCTTATTATTGTGGATGATTACACACATTATTTTTGGATGTTTCCTCTCCGCAAGAAATCCGACGTGTATCCTACCTTCCTCGCCTTTCATGCCTACACCCACACCCAATTTAACCTACCCATCCTTGCTATCCAATGTGACAATGGTCGTGAGTTTGAAAACACCAAAATCAATTCTCTTTGTGCCCAACATGGCATTCTCCTACACTTCTCCTGTCCATATACATCCCAACAAAACGGTAAAGCAGAACGTGCCATTCGTACCACCAACAATGTGATCCGTACTCTCCTATTCCAAGCCTCCATGCCACCCTCTCTATGGGCTGAAGCTCTCCACACAGTCACTCTCCTAATAAACATCCATCCCACCAACGCCAATCATCTCACTACACCTCATGAACTCCTGTTCGGTACCCCACCATCCTACTCTAACCTTCGTGTCTTCGGGTGCCTATGCTACCCCAATACCACCTCCACATCCGCTAACAAATTATCCCCCGCTCCACCAAATGTGTCTTTCTCGGATACCCCTCTCGTCACAAAGGATATCAGCGTCTCGATCTCTCCACTCGTCGTATCATCATATCCCGCCACGCTGCCTTCGATGAACACACTTTCCCCTATGCTCCAACTACACCACCCCTAGCACCAACACCACCTGAACCCTTCGATCCCGTCCCACCGATTCCACCCTCTGCCACACGGCAGCAAAACACTCCTTTCCCTGCCGCACGGCAGCAAAATCCTCCTTTCTCTGCCGCGACAGCGCGGTAGCAAAATCGCGATCTTCTGCCACGGTAGACAACGCCGCAGGCTCCCCACCACCATCTCCCCCGCCTTCGCCTTCCCCAGCACCATCCCCTCCAACACCAAACACACCTCCTACACCCAATAACTCACCTATCATCGTACCTCCCCCTCCTCAACCTATTCATCGCACACGAGCAACAACCGGTCGCCTACCTGGGCCTCCCGATCGTCTAAATCTTTCCGTCATTGCTACCTCTCCTATCCCCCACAATTATCTTACCGCGTTGCGTGATCCTACTTGGCGTCATGCAATGCAAGAGGAGTACGATGCCCTAACTCTTAATCGCACCTGGACTCTTGTTCCTCCACCTTCTGGCGCTAACATTGTGAGTGGAAAATGGATCTTTCGTCACAAATTCAATTCTGATGGATCTCTCGCTCGTCACAAAGCCCGCTGGGTTGTTTGTGGTTTCTCTCAACAACACGGCATTAACTATGATGAGACCTTCAGTCCTTTCGTCAAACCCGCCACAATCCGTATTGTCCTCTCACTTGCTGTTTCTAACAATTGGCAAATTCATCAACTTGACGTTAAAAATGCCTTTCTTCATGGACATCTCGATGAGGTTGTATATAGTCAACAACCATCCGGCTTCCTTGATCCCCAACTTCCCACTCATGTTTGCCGCCTTCTCAAATCCTTATATGGTCTCAAACAAGCTCCTCGTGCATGGTTTCAACGATTTTCATCGTATGCTCGCTCCATTGGCTTCCTCGAATCAAAATCTGACGCCTCCCTCTTTATCTATCAACATGGCTCTGACACTGCATATTTGCTTCTCTATGTGGATGATATTATACTCACCGCTTCTACACCCACACTTCTCTCAAAACTTACCACGAGTCTTGGTCATGAGTTTGCCATGAAGGATCTCGGCTCCCTTCATCACTTTCTCGGAATATCTGTCACTAAAACTACATCCGGCCTTCATCTATCTCAACGCCAATACATCCTCGATATTCTTTCACGAGCCGGAATGCGTGACTGTCATCCTGTCACCACACCCATTGACACTAAAGCCAAACTTCCTTCCCAATCCGGACCTCCGGTAGATGATCCCTCTCTTTACCGTAGTCTCGCTGGCGCACTTCAATACGCCACTCTCACTCGTCCTGACATTGCCTATGCCGTTCAACAAGTATGTCTCCACATGCATGATCCACATGAACCACATCTATCTCTCATCAAACGAATTCTTCGCTATCTTAAGGGCACTCTTGATCACGGTCTAACTATACACAAATCCTCTTCTCACTCTCTTGTTGCCTACTCGGATGCCGATTGGGCAGGTTGCCCCGACACCAGACGATCTACTTCAGGTTTTTGCATGTATCTTGGTGATAATTTGATCAGCTGGTCTTCTAGACGACAGACGACGGTGTCCCGCTCCAGTGCTGAAGCTGAATATCGTGCCGTCGCTATGGCCGTGGCCAAATCCTGCTGGGTTCGCCAAATTCTACAGGAGCTACATCGTCCGATTCACACTGCCACAATTGTCTATTGTGACAATGTCAGCGCTGTGTATCTCTCAGCTAACCCTGTTCATCATCGGCGGACTAAACACATTGAGCTTGATATTCACTTCGTCAGAGAGAAGGTTGCCCTTGGTTCAGTTCGCGTCCTCCATGTGTCGTCATCATCTCAGTTTGCTGACATCTTCACCAAAGGACTGCCTACAATTCTGTTTCGTGAGTTTCGATCCAGTCTTCACGTCGATTCTCTCCCCAGTTCAGACTGCGGGGGCGTGTTAGAGAAGGACACCATAGATCAACTTGTAGCACAAGTTAAGGACTCTAGATTACCTAACTTGACATGATACGATTGTAAACCGACTTGTACTTGTGCGTATATATATATATCAACGTGGATTTGGTGCCCAGGGGGGTAGTGGTGCATATGCTGGCCACCGTTGGATAAAGCGGACATATATTCTCTTGATGAATCCATGTTTGGAAGAGCCGTCTGTGCATGCAATGGCGAAAGTTTCCATCTATTCTCTTTACCTTTTTGCATGTGCTATCCGGCCACCCCTTTAGATAATTCCAAAGGTGGTGGATTGACGCGGTGACCAAAAAAACCACACCACACCTTTAGACAATTCCAAATGTGAAAATTCACATAGGTGGTGAAAATTTCGAAGGTGACAATTCCTATTTTGTACCTGCATGGTGGTGTTTCGTCTTTTTCTTAAACTTTGGCCAAAAAAGTTACGACAAAGTTTTTTGCGGGAAACTCTCTGTTGGCAAGCTTACCTCCGAAGATGAAAACATTGTTGCGTGAATCTCTTTTGCATGTGCTAGCCAGCCCCACCTTTAAACAATTCTAAAGGTGAAAATTCACAAAGGGTGGTGGATGGATGCGGTGTCGAAAAGCACTATATCCAAAATAAGCAGCCGCAAGTTGCGTCATGTGTGATATCCAAATGAAGACAAAACGAAAGTACTGCCAATATCTAATCCCTGAATTACTTAGAGAATAATTTTCTTTGAACATCGTCGAGTGGGTTTCCCTGAAGCATGCATGCTTCCACAGACTCTCGTTTTGTATGATGACAGTCAAGGGTGCAATACTTCATTGGCAAACCCCACCTCTGTACAAGTAAAGATCTCCTTATATACGGAGCACTTCACAAACCAGAGCTTGCCACTTGATGCCTTAAACATCTGAAAGATCTAGTAGAATCAAGTGATCACTGACAATCTAATGTCATGGGTGACTCTGTGGGAAACAACAAAGAGAGTGCACCTTTAGACAATTCCCTCACTCGCTTGAATTCCTTAAAGGACTAGGTCCAGCCATGAAACATTTCATGTAATGGGTGTAGAATTGTCTAAAGGAGATGGGTAGGAGAGAGAAAGAGGAATAAACATGCATGATTTTCGTGCTATCGGTGTGACGCCGTGAAGGTTTGCCGTTTGCATTTGAACCAATCTTGTGCTCCCTATAGTATATCCAGCGGTTGGATGAGGGTGCACCACTACCCCCCATGGCACCCCACTATTTTGCATATATATATATATATATAGGTAAATTAACAGATGCTCCCTGGTGCCCGGGCACCTGGATAGAATACAGTACATTTTGGGTATGTAGATGACACCTATAACTCGGGTATGCACATGTTGGGTATATAGGAGGTACACATACCCTTGGGTATGTGTATTTGAGGTATGTACATGTTATATATATATGGAGCAAGGGGTACGAGGCTTGCTATCGAGCAGCCCAGATTCATCATAACTTTCAGGCAGCACAACTAAGAATTTGTCTTCTCTAGCAAGAAACCATACCATATTGCACTTACAAATCACATGGACCATAATCCAATGGCAGTTGTTAGTAGTTTACTCATTTATATGCTCTAAATTAGTGTGTATAGATATAGAATAACCCAAATATACACCCGATGGTGAAAACTATATACCCGTCTAGGCCACGCCTAGTGCACTTAGCATCGCCTAGGCGCTAGGCGAATGCCAACCGCCTCGTTTACGCCTAGCGCTTTTTCCAACATTCCAAATAGAATTGGTTATCTCGCCCTATTCAAAGAGCAACGCTACCATGTTCTGGAATTTTAATGGGCACCTCCTCCACGAAACATGATGTAGAGATTCAACCATCTTCATTCATGTCTACGAAAAGCATTTGGCGTTCTGAAAATGAAGTGGTGCATTCTGCTTGCAATACCACATTTTCACGACCCTCTAACGCAAACGAAGATCATCACTGCATGCATGTGTTTGCATAACTTCATTCGTGAAAGTAATCTATACGATGACCACTTCGAGAGGTTTGAGCGGTGCCCATATGTACACGAGGATAGCGCAATTTATACTGGTGGAGCCGCTCCCTCTTCATCTGATAGCGTCATGGCTGCAGTACGACAGAGCATCGCGCAAGAAATAGTAGAGTTCTTGTTATTGTAATTTCGAATTCACTATGACATTGCTTTTATTTTGGCATGTACTGAATTAAGAATTATTCATGTTTACCTTTAAGAAACCATGTTTTTTATGTCATATTATTTTGATTTTAATTTTTTCTCATTTCTCAGACTCAACACAGCAAATAAGCCGTAATATAAATATATTAAGTACACATAAATTCAGGAGCGTTTCAGACATCTTCACAACTCAAACCAGCCAATAAGTCTAAATCCATAATAAAACTGTCCTAGCCAGACCCCGCATTTTCTGGAACTCTCTCCCCTCCTCTCTATCTCCTACCAGAGGTGACTTTGAGGGCGACCTCGAATCGGCCAGCGTTCGCCGGCGTATCCGTGGGATTTCCCACCCTCCGTCGGCCGCTCCGGCGGCGGGAGGATGGGGAATCCCCGGATCTGCGTTCCGGCGGTGTAGATAGGGAGTGGCTTGGGTGGATCGCGGGCGACGTGGCCGAGGCGGGGAGGCCACCGTCGTCGTTTTGCTGGGCTGCAGCATCCCCTCGTTCCCGACGTCGTCTTCGACGGCGGCGGATGGCTGCTGCCTTGTCCTGCCGGCGTTCCCTCCCTTGTCGGTGGTTGGATCGCGGCTGGTGTACAGGAGGCGGGCTCAGTTCTTGCGGTGATTCGCCGGCGACGACTACGAAGACGGCGTCTTCTCCTTCAGCGCGTAGGGCCTTCGGGGCCCCTTTCTTGAAGGTCTTCGGCTGCTTGCCTTTGAGGCTCCTCGGAGCGATGTTGGCGGCGGCGTGCCTTCAGTGCGTGTTGACGGCAGCGACGGCCGTCTCTCCCCAGGACTGCGTTGTAATTTTCTTATTTTTCAGGGGTGTCTGTACCGGTGTAATTTCTTAATAGATCTGGGCTTTTGTATCAAAAAAGAAGAAGTCTAAATCCATAAGCAGGCTTGTGCATCTAGGGAAATGGGCCCAAGCTCAAGCCCAATTTACAGCGACTCCCCCAGCCGTTGCAACTTGCAACTGCCCACACCGTACTTGTTCTCCATTCTCCACACCTCCCGGCGACTTTAGTTAGGGTTTCCTTCCACAAGACCACAACTACCTTCCGCTCCACTCCGAACCCAACCAGCGGCCATGGCGACGGCGGTGGCGAACGGAGCCGAGAAGCCGGCGCTGAGGAAGCCCGTCTTCGGCAAGGTGGACCAGCTCAGCCCGGGCACCGTTGGCCACACCCTCGCCGTCAAGGTCGTCAGCGCCAAACCCATCGCCCCCCGCGGACGCGCCGCGGGCGCCGGCTCCGCTGTCTCCGCAGGATCCCGCCAGGTTCGCATTGCGGAGTGCATCGTCGGCGACGAGACCGGGGTCGTCGTCTTCACTGCCCGCAACGAGCAAGGTGAGATGGTGGTTTCAGAGTTGTGTTCGGGTGTTCCTACTGTTGCTGTGTTGGATGTGTGCGAGGTTTATAATGCAGAAATTTAGGATGCGCGCGAGGTTTATAATGCAGAGTCGGATTGGTATGGGCATTCACAATCAAAAAATGCATTCGAAATTTCACAAATGTGATGTCATTACGTACTGTCCAGATGCCCCACAGCGCGGCAGATGTGATGATATTAATAACAGAATTTTTATCTTCACTAATCCACCATCTAGCAATAGATTCAAAATCATCTCCAATATTCAAGCCAAGAATTCTCAGAAATAACTAACCAAATGCTTTTAGCTACCACACATTCACAGAAAAGGTGGTATAGGTTTCGATCTCAGCACAGAAAAGGCAGGTTTTATAATCGACTTGACGTCTCTTAGGTTAATCCTAGTGAGGATTTTGTCATTAGCCAACATCCACAGAAACACATGTATCCTGGGGGGTATATGCAACTTCCAGACAGCTGGAGTATGTATAGGGACCACCCCACGGTTGTTGATCACACCATAAAAGGATTTAACTGTGTATAATGAGACTGCTGTGGTTGCATTTAAATGAACCAGGGGAGACCCTGTGAAGCCGGAAACGGGGTCGATGCCACGTTCCACGACCCAGGGTCGACCCAGTTCGAGGGCCGGGGTCGAAAGAGGGTCGACGAGGGTTGAGGCCGGGTCGTGATCCTGTTCGATGGCTACTGACCCCCTAAGGAGTACCTAAGGAGAAGAGTAAAAATACCAGGCATCCTGCGGACGCAGTCCGCTCGCGCGCTGTCTGTTGAGCTGCCCTACCGCTGCTTGCACCATCTGCATGACTGCATCCCGCCAGTGATGAGTGCGGCGGCGGCGGCCGGAAGTTCCGCTAGATGACTGTGTTCTGGTTTCTTCGGTTCAAACTTCGAAAGGAGTGGTCAGTTTAGGAAAATAACATGACTAAATGCTAGGAAAGCGAGAGTGAAATGGACATCGTTCTGGCGGTAGTTGCTTCCTAGCCTGCTGACTAGGGTCTTAGTGTGCTGGCTTGGCTATGGATATTTGTCAATGGTGACGTAGGACATCCTCATATTTGACCCCTGCGCTTTCATAATTTGCCCCGACGTTATTTTAGTTAATATCACATTACATTCCACTTGATTGAATATATTTCTGGGGCGCTTGAGTATGCCCTGAGCTATTGCCCATTAAATATATTTGGCTTCTGATTGGTTTAGTTCATACTGCAAGTCCTGAAGCCACACTGCTTGTCTACCTCTGACCTGGGTTGCTGTCTTCTTCATGGTGCTGCAAGGTGCTCAACCTAGCTGCATCTTTGTCATGCCTAGCAAGATTGTGACTAACCTTCCTGCCCTGGAGACGTGCTTTTGGCCCTCCCAGCCTTTGTAGTATCCAGCTATAGACCATGGTAGCTAATATTAGGAAAGTCACACACTCAATGTTCACCAAGGCAGTGGGTGCTAGTTGGACGACAGTCTAGCACCTAGCCGATGGCCGACTCAGATTAACTGTCTACGTCTGAGGGTGTCGCCAGGCCTAGGGCCTAAGCATCACCTAGGAAGGCTATTTGTCTGCCTTTTAACTTTTCCTAAGCATTCATCTGTCTACATATTCTGTAATATCACCTCAAATTTGACATACACAGTCCTATCCTAAATCATATTTTGTTTCAAACGGCCACTCATCTATCATATGTCGTATCCACATAGCACACCTTATCATAAAGAGGAAACACCTTGGTTCCACCACGTTTTCTGGCTTCTTCCCAAATAGCATAAACATCAAAGGTTTTCACTTCTTCCGACCTAAAATATCACTTCTTCTGACCCAAAATATCACTATCAACTAACAACAGGTAAATATGTTGAGGAAAAGACCCAAATGCTCTAGATTGTTCTCATTAAGAACAATAATACCTAGTGGCCAGTGAGCTTTTTGAGCAATAGTCGACCCGTGGGCGCTCGGCCCCATGTTTCATCATGTGGCGGAGGCAGTTTTAACTGCCCCGTTCACCTGTTTACCGCTCGAATTCATCATTGCTGTCCGGCATAGAGCAAAATTAGAAGTTGAGAGCAAAACAGTCATTAACAGTCAGCAAATGCGTTCATCAATCTACCTAACAAATAATCCAGGCAATACCTTGGAAACGAATTCTCCGACCACACCCAATAACACGTGTACAGTACAGACTGTCGAAGAAACAGACCTAGCAGGTCGTCAGGACACACTCTGCCCTCAGCCGTTAACATAGCATTCCTATGGCATCAAATTTAAAATTCATCACTTTCAAGATGAGAAGGTGGCAAAGGGGTTGAAGAGTGCCAAAAATCACGGAGGTTTGGGTAGCAGGTGCTCTAGATTGTGTAACAGCGTACATGAAAGGAGGGGGATGCGCCTATTTGGGGTAAGTGCAGAACATTGCCTGGTTGAATAGGTTGAGCCGGACTCGAGTTCGCAAAAAGTTGAACTCTACCCATCCCTGTAGACTAATGAACCTGAGTTGAAAACTAAAATTAGTGGTATGTTGGTGTCGAGATTCAGAACTGAGGGGTGTTTTGGCAATTTTGGATGGTTGTCTCTTATTTGGATACTTTCAAAATTATTAGTAGTTGCTGAGCCAATTTCGTCTATCCTTAATTATAGCAAAACTGGTACGGTGTTTAGTTTCTATGACTTCCTTATTAGCGCATGAGAAGGTAATGTCCAGCTCAGCTACATGAATAGAGTTAGCTGTAGTTCATTTTAGTTAAAGTTGGGATGAAGAGTCAGTTTGTTCCAGACTTCTGATTTTATTGTCTTTCCATGCGAATGTTTGTCACTTGTATGATGCTCACTTTTAATATGTGTTCTTTCATTGTTGCCCTCAGTTCATTTCTATTCTTGTGAGCAATAGATATGAACTGTCCTTTTTGGTTGTTTCTTTTCCACTCATGAAGATTGTTCCTATTTTTGTTTGATGTGGTGCTTTCATTGTTTTCATACTTCCCTGCGCATTGTTGAAAGCATGATAATTCTATAATTTAGTAAACCATGCTAGGTGGCTGTACATGACATTCTTTTGCTACTATGTTGGATGTGGAGTTGGTGTATCCTTGTTAGCTGTACCAACTTGAATCAATTTCTTGAAACCTCACTGTTTTTAAAACATGGATCAGTAAAAATATTATATAATGATACTTGTCCATTTTATTTTCGGAAGGTTTGCATGCCTTAAATAAACTTGGCTTAAGCAGTACAAGATTGAAGTAAAAAGGTTGAATGTACTATAATTTAACTGTAAAAGCTTAGATTTTAGATTTCAGTGATAAGAAATAGTTGATTCTGATTCGCCATTGTATGGTTACCCTAGTAGCGAATACAGTCATACAGCACCTCGTTTTTCATTCAGAAGCCATTGTTTGATATGTCATGGTCTATACCTCTTGGGGTCATCTACCTGATACATTCTTGTTTGTTTTGTCATTGTTGTCATGTTTTGTGCTATCCACCTTTGCACATGTCTTGTTGCCAATAATCTTTGTTCAAATATTCACTTTGTATGTAGTAAATATACTATTGCGTGAGTATCTCCTAGCCAACTTCCATGTGTGCCTAGTACCCTGATTTTTTATGTCCTATTGCAATTTATGTTTCCATGAGCATTGGTGTATATTTATGTGTATGTGCCAGTAACCTGATGATACTCTCTGCTACTTTTGCAGTCGACTTACTGAAGCCAGGCACTACCGTGCTTTTAAGGAATGCGAGAATCGATATGTTCAAGGGGTCGATGAGGCTTGCGGTCGACAAGTGGGGGCGTGTGGAGGTTACCGAGCCCGCTGAGTTTACGGTGAAAGAGGACAATAACATGTCACTGGTAGAGTACGAGCTGGTTAACGTGTAGTGGTCGATCCAGTGGTTTTCTCTTGCTTCCATGAAAAAGCATGTGAAACTTCAGGAAGAATGTCTGGTGCTTGTTTGTTCGCCGTGTGCATTAGAATTTTTGGTTAATGAGATTTATACAAAATCCATTTGTGCATCCCTGGAAAACGCTAGCTATTCTTATTGTGGCCTGTATCGGTCGTTGTATTATTGGCATTACGGTTGGTTGCTCTTGGCGCTGCATGATAATTGCTGGGAATCTTGGATCAGCCGGATGTGATGCAGCCATTGCCACGCAAATGGCAGGAGCTCTACAATGGCCGCTTGCTACATCCGACAGCCTCGGAACGCTGGTTGGCCAGAGAGAAGGCCCTACAGAAGGAGGTACAATCTAGATATGAACTGCTCAGCCTGGAAAAACAGCGCGTCCTTCTTCCATGCAGATATGAAGTGCTCTGCCTAGAATTCAGAAGGAGGTACAATCACACTCCGGCCAAGATTGCTGCTGACTGGCCCTGCACAGTAGCTAGACCGGTTGTGACATTCAGTGGAACAGAAGAGACGCCGGTGGAGACGTGGACCACTTGCACAGTTCCGACCTCCCGCCGCCGGCGTGCACCTGCCAGCAGCACGCCACTACAGGTCTGTCACTTGATTCCAAAGTGCCAATGTTTCTTTCTTTTACTCACGAGTTTACAGATTTATTCATCAAAGTGTATATATATCCAAACGCTACATGGTTCTAGGGCCGTCGGCCGGCAGGACCATGCATCCATTTGTTGCATTGCACGTACCTTGTTGTAACGGGGCTAGCATGATATGCCATTTAATTGAACTCTCTTTACCCCGTTTCGGAACAAACTGAAACTCTCCCCGGATGTCCAAGAATGTGGTTTCGTAATTCTCAAAAGAAGTTTGCTGTTATCAGCTGTACTGCAATGCAGGTTTACAAAGTATTACTATAGTGCTTAGGTCCGAAATGTAAATATTTCTTGACTCTGGCGTAGTCTTCGAAATAATATGCTCACCATCACTTTTATGTACAAAACATATCACCTTACGTACTAGTCCCTCCGTTTGTAAATATAATATGTTTTAGGTGTTTGACATGTTTACTAGATGCGGACCAAAATGAGTGAACATCGACACTAAACGTGTCTATATACATGTGGATAAATGTGAATCTGGGAAAAGCCTAAAACATCTTATATTTATGAATGGAGGGAGTACCTTCATTCCAATGAATAAGTCCTGCAAATTTGTTCAAAAGTCAAACCTGACAAATTTTGACCAAACATATAGAAGAAAATAATAACATCTACAATATTAAATGAACACGTTAAGAAAATAACATTGATGCCGTTGAGTTTTGACTAAATTGATATGACTTGTTCATTGGAACGGAGGGAGTAGTATGTAAGGTGATATGCCGTTGAGTTTTGACTAAAATGTTTGACTCGTACAAATGCAAAAGGTGACTTAAACTTTGTACTGGTGGTAATATAAATACTTAGAAATCAGGTCCACAACATTTGTTCTGTTCACCACCAAACATGCTAGTGTGTTCTTGAGTCTCGCCAAAGGAATAGTTTCAAGTTATTTGCTCTTTCGATGATCCTTATTGAATATGGTATCATCCCCATACGGCGGAATCGATAATCCGTCATCCATCTGAAGAGTCACCACCTTGTTAATTAGATCATCTGACTTAGCTCTCTATCATAATTGCCAACAAGCCACAATTATATAGAAAAACAGGGGATATTGGAACCCCTTGTGAGAGGCCTTTCTTTGTTTGGAAATATAGCCCCAAGTTATTGTTAACTTTGATAATAACACTTGCACTGGATTATTCCACCCAAAGTGGTGAAAATTTTACCATCCCGACGTACTTTAATGGCATTGTTTTCGTAGAGTTAGTCAATCTACGCAGATATTATTGAATCTGCTTAAAAGGTTGACTGAGCTAGCCTATTCCAATAGTACCAGCTTGTTGATGGAAACGGCGGTCACCCTCTGACAAGGACAACCTCCCGTTCTAATCTTGTCTTCATCACCGACGCCCTGAACATTGTGCAAGTCACGATATCTCTACACCCATATGACCATATAACCGTGCCGAGCAGAGCACCGCTCGAAGCAGTGCATGTAGCCCGGCCAGCCACTCGATCGGAAAAGCAAGCAGCCATGCAAATGAGCCGCCGCGGCAGCAGCAACCATCTCTGCCACAGCGTCTGGCTCCTGCTTCTGTGCCTCTCATGGCTCTTCTCCCTCTCCCACGGCAAGAAGACGCCGCCGCCGGCACTTAACCCGTCGTCCAAGAACTCCTTTCACCTCCCCGTCCGGCAGTTTGCCTCGGCGGGTGGCTCGTGACGGAGGGGTGGATCCTCCCGTCCCTCTTCGACGGCATCCCCAACAAGGATCTCTTGGTAGTTTAACGTAGCTCCGTCGTGTACGTTGATGGTTCTCTGCTCTGGCTTGACTGGTTTCTTGCATGGTTTGTTCCCGGCGAACGTACGGCGATGCGCAGGATGGCACGCAGCTGCAGTTCAAGTCGGTAGCGTCGGGCGTGTACTTCACCGCCGAGCAGGGCGGCGGCGCGGCGGTCGTCGCGAACCGGACGCAGGCCTCCGGATGGGAGACCTTCAAGGTACGTTGGATTAATCATCTTGTGCCGTCGCGTGCTTAGCTAGTCTTCTCTGCTGTCGTTTGTGCGGTTCTTGCATGCGAGAACTGATCTGAAGAGAGTTTTGCTTCAGCTGTGGAGGATCAACAAGATGACGTTCAACCTGAGGGTGTTCGGTGGGCAGTTCGTGGGTGTGGCGAGCGACGGCGCGGTGGTGGCGAAGGCGGCGTCGCCGGGGCAGTCGGAGGCGTTCCAGCTAGTGCGCAACGCCGGCGATAAGAACAAGACGCGCATTATGGCGCCAAACGGGTTCTTCTTGCAGGTGAGAAGATAACAATAATTAAGGAAGTCTGAAAGTGCTCAGTGGCAATTAAGTGGGTCGGCTTCGGCGCAACGAAGGAACTTTCTTTTCCAAATGTCGCTACCTGTGGTGCGCCGCCGGTTGTTCAACGCATTACGACTAGTCGTCTTGCCTAACTGTGTGCTGGCTATTGTTTTCAGAACAAATTGTCATGCCTGTACAGATATCCTCTAGGGAATATTTAACTTGCCTTTTCATACACACATGGCAGGCAAAGAAAGATGGCTCGGTGACAGCGGACTACGGTGCGAGCACGAGCTGGGGCGACGATGATCCGTCGGTGTTCGCCGTGACCAAAGTTGGGCAGCTGCAAGGGGAGTACCAGATCTGCAACGGCTACGGCACATCCAAGGCTGCACCCATTCTCAGGGTAAGATATCAGAAATTTCCATGTGATGTGCCTCACTTGTGGATGGCAGTACTGTTCACGATTTGGCCCATACCTAGCTAATAAGAGAAGAAAACAAAAGGATATTAGTAATTATTGGTGGGGCAATAGCTCCGATAACATGTTTAGAGAGATCATGGCGCTGCCATTATCTGCATTTCCTTGCACGAGTTGGGCACATGAATGTAAGTGGCAAACGAAGACCAAAATTGACTGTAGATTAATAGTAACAACAACACGAGCTCCATGTACTGTTGTACAGAATACTAGGATTTGGACCTTTCGAGTCGACAACTTTCAGGGAAGAAACAACCAAATTAACAGGCCAACCAAGCATAAGCGCCCACATTTTTGTCCGCAAGTGGTCAACTATTATCTAAATTTGTTGAAATTTCAACTGACTTATGAATAGGTCTCAGCATGCTCCGTAGTTCAATTTATGGATTATTATTACATGGTTGGTAAATTGGCAGAACCACTGGAGAACATACATAGTCGAGGAGGACTTCAAGTTCATCTCGGACAGCGGGCTGACGGCAGTGAGAATCCCGGTCGGATGGTGGATCGCCAGCGACCCCAGCCCTCCGGCTCCTTACGTCGGAGGTTCGCTCAAAACCTTGGACAACGCGTTCAAATGGGCAGAGTAAGTCTGAATGCTTTTTCTCAAATTCTTTAGATACATTTGCACATATATATGAATGATACAAATATCCAATCCGTCTGCATGCTATGGACAGGAAGTACAATCTGGGCGTGATCGTCGACCTGCACGCAGCTCCCGGATCACAGAACCCCTGGGAGCACAGCTCCTCCCGGGACGGCACGCAGCAGTGGGGAACCTCCGACGCCAACATAGCGCAGACCGTGCAAGTCATCGAGTTCCTCGCGTCCAGGTTAGCCAGCTTAATCTTGCAATAAAACACTCTTGCTTGGAAGGTATGGCAAACGTAAACTGTTTCTTTTAAAAAAGAGAGTGCTAAAGGAGTCATTCGGAAGTGAGCGAAGGGGCGCACAAAAAGCTCATTTCTTTCATTCAGGAATGGATACTGGACCAGAATGAACCGTGGGAATTTCGGAATTGGCAGATTTGTTATATTATCGATCAACAAGTTAAGAAGTCAGGGAACCGTGTTAACCTTCTCCGCAGGTACGCCAAGAGCCCGAGCCTCCTGGCGGTGGAGCTGATGAACGAGCCCCTGGCGCCCGGCGCGTCGCTGCAGAGCCTCATGAAGTACTACCGCAACGGTTACAGCGCCGTCAGGAGGCACTCGTCGACGGCGTACGTGGTCATGTCGAACCGCCTCGGGATCGGGGAGAACACCACCGAGCTCCTCGAGTTCGCTGGCGGCTTTGCCGGAGCGTCCTCGACGTGCACTACTACACGGTGTTCAACAGCATGTTCAATAACCTCACCGCGCAGCAGAACATCGATTTCGTCAGGACCAACTTCTCCGGCGAGCTCACCAAGGTCACCACGCAGAATGGCCCTCTCACCTTTGTGGGTAAGTCCGTTTAACCGATCGACCGTATTTTGGAGCACGAGGAGAGTTAAACTTGTATGCATGTCTCACCTATGTTGTGCTACAGGTGAATGGGTGGCCGAGTGGCTAGTGCCCAATGCAACACAGAAAGAGTACCAGATGTATGCAAAGGCGCAGATGGATGTCTACGGGAAGGCCACTTTTGGATGGGCCTATTGGACTCTCAAGAATGTTAATGACCACTGGAATATGGAGTGGATGATAAAAAATGACTACATCTCCTTGAAAAGCTAGGAATTGTTATGTCATCACTCATGTGTTTGAATAATGATTTACCATGAATAAATTCGCACTGGCAGGAGATTATATCTCCATATGAGTTTTTGTTTTGGCCATGGCAAAGACAAGAATACTGCAATTAATTTATCTGAGAGCATTTATAACCGAGCATAGCTTTGACCACTCCGCGGACGTGTCTGGACGTGTCCACGGACAGGAGTTAGTCACCCCTCAAATGTCCAAGTCTGCAGTTGTGTCCCCCTCGTATATCACCTCTCACAGACATACAATCTCTTGCAACATAGATAACGTAGAACCGAAAAACACAATCAACGTCTAATTCACATCTACTTCATCATCATGGTTCATACCGAACAACATCAAAATTCATCTACATCATACCGGGGAACAAAAGGGCTTACATACTGAAACGAAAACAAAAAGGAGAGGATTCGCCATGGCGCATTGCCCTTCCTCTTGTCATTTCTGGGGCGGTACTACTTGTCAAAGATGACGAAGGGGTTGGAGGAGCTTGAGTGATGCGGGTAGGTCCCGATTTTCACGGATTTGTGCGGAGGGAATGAAGAACACGAAGAACACGCGAAGAACGATGAACACAAAGTGGGGAAAACAAACACACAAAGGTAAATAGCAAGTAGCAACCCGGCAAGAATCGACTGGTAACAAATCCCCGTGGGCAGCCCCCAATCCTCCTCTCCCAAGCACACCTTACTCTTAGCATTGTTTGTCCAATTGGTCAATCCAACCAACCCGATAGAATCACCGTAAGATGAAAGATCGGCAAGTAATCGCAACTACAAGCGGAGCCTTGGTATCCACGCCGGGATCTTCTCCTCAAGAGGAGGCCTTGGTTCATCTCCACATGTGGAGGTCTTGATTCATCTCCATAGGAGGAAGGAGACACTTTGAGAAGAAGGAGCAAGGCTCTACTTTAGTTCTCAAATCATAGTCTAACCCTAACCCTAGGCAGAGAAGTCCTATTTATAGTCTAGTGGACGAAAGGGTAGGAGAGGGAGGTTACATGGGCCTTCAGCCCGAATTCCTGGCGTCTCAGCGGTAGTACCGCTGGTGGTGGCGGTAGTACCGCTCCTGGCGGAGGCGGTAGTACCGCTGGCCGCCGGCGGTAGTACCGCTGGAGCTTGCGTTTTATTTCCTCTCAGCGCTGGCGGTAGTACGTGGTCGATACCGGGCAAGTACCGTTGGAGACAGTAGCTTTTGGAGACGCGCCGGTAGCGTGGGCGGTACCTCCAGCGGTACTACCGGTCCTGGAGCTGGCGGTAGTACCGCTGGTGGCGGCAGTAGTACCGCCGCCTGGAGCTTCTCTCGCTTCAGCTTCATCGTCAGGTGCCTGGCGGTAGTACCGGCCTTCTTGGCGGTAGTACCGCTGTTCTGCTTCTTCATCTTCCTGTTGACTCGTCTCTTGGCCATCTTCGACACTTTCTTGGAGATCTTCATGGTAGTTGTTCCTGAGTATGCATAACGTATCCGCATGAAGTAGCAACCCATTCAAAGGAGTGTCGAGATCACACATGGATAGGAGCGAATTCACCTTATCATGGAGAGCTTTGACTCTTGCTCTTGTCATTGGGCCACTTGATGTAGGAGACGTAGGTCGGGCTACATCATCTCCCCCCCCCCCCCTTGGAAAAGAGTCGTCCTCGACTCTTGGTCATCCTCATCGCTTGATGTTCCAAGGTATAGCCACACAAGGTCTCCTTCTTCAAATATCATGGCGCGCTTGTGTTTGTTCATCTTCGTAGCATGGTCTTTGTTGTGCTTCTCGAGAGTAGTTCTTGTTTCCTCATGGAGCTTCTTCATGTAAGCGGCGCGCTTGTCGAAGTTCATGTTAACTTGCTCACGGATGGAAGTGGTAGCATGTCTAGCGCGGTGTAGGGGTTGGAGCCATAGACGATCTCGAAGGGTGTTTTCCTTGTTGCGCGGTGTAGTGCTCGATTGTAGGCGAACTCGGCGTGTGGGATGCACTCTTCCCAATTCTTCAAGTTAGGCTTGATCAACACACGAAGGAGTGTAGATAGGCTTCGGTTCACCACTTCGGTTTGGCCATCGGTTTGAGGGTGGTATGCGGTGGAGAATAGTTGCTTGATTCCCATCTTGGCCATCAAAGTCTTCCAAAAATAGCTCACGAACTTGGTGTCACGATCCGACACAATGGTCTTGGGCACTCCATGAAGACGGACGATTTCCCTGAAAAACAAAGTAGCAATGTGTGAAGCATCGTCGCTCTTGTTGCAAGGTATAAAGTGTGCCATTTTAGAGAAGCGATCAATGACGACAAAGATGGAATCCTTGTTTGTTTTAGTGCGTGGGAGTCCTAAGACAAAATCCATAGCTATATCGGACCATGGGTGATGTGGAATAGGCAATGGTGTGTATAACCATGAGAGTTTAGAGTAGACTTAGCTTTGAGACATGTAGAACATCGTCGAACTAGGCGTTCCACATCACGCTTCATTCTAGGCCAATAGTAGTTGGTGGAGAGCATGGCATAGGTCTTGTCGCGTCCAAAATGACCCATGAGTGTCCTCCATGAGATTCCTTCAAAAGGACCAAACGAAGCGAAGACTCGGGTATACATAGTTTGTTAGCCTTAAACAAGAAACCTTTGTGCAAATAGAAATCACCAATTCCTTTGTGCTCCGAACATTGAGCGAAAATGTCTCCAAAGAAAGCATCGGTAGCATACAACTCTTTAATCTCATCCAAACCCAAACACTAATGTCAAGACGTGTAAGTAGGTTGGCCTTGCGGGATAGAGCATCCGCGACCACATTGTCTTTACCTTTCTTGTATTTGATTACAAAAGTGAAAGACTCAATGAACTCAACCCACTTAGCATGTCTTTTGTTCAAATTTGTTTGACTTTTCAAATATTTCAAGGATTCATGGTCCGAAGCAAAACACGAACCAAAGCAAATAACTCTTTGTCATAAATGGGGTAATTCAAGCGAGCTCCATCTAGTTTCTCACTATGGTATGCGATGGGTCTACCATTTTGCATAAGCACTCCACCAATGCCCAATCCACTTGCATCGCATTCAATCTCAAATGTCTTAGAGAAATCCGGAAGGGCAAGGAGTGGTGCTTCGGTTAATAACCGTTTGAGCTCATTGAAAGCAAAATCATGTGCATTGCCCCAAATGAAAGGTACATTCTTCTTTGTAAGTTCATGGAGGGGGCAAGCAATTGTGGAAAAATCCTTGATGAAACGGCGGTAAAATCCGGCAAAACCAAGAAAACGTCTCAACTCCTCAAGTGATGTCGGAAAAGGCCAAGTCCGAATTGCTTGTATCTTGGCATCATCAACTTCAACTCCATCCGAAGAAACAACAAAACCCAAGAAAACAAGTTTGTTGGTGGCAAAAGTGCACTTAGAAAGATTTGCATAAAGCTTTTCATTGCGAAGAACCAACAAAACTTGAGCAACATGAGAAGTGTGCTCTTCCAAAGACTTGCTATAGATAAGGATGTCGTCAAAGTATACCACAACAAATTTGCCAATAAAGGACGCAAAACATGATTCATGAGACGCATAAAGTAGAAGGTGCATTGGAAAGACCAAATGGCATGACGAGCCACTCATAAAGACCAAGCTTAGTTTTAAATGCGGTCTTCCATTCATCACCTTCACACATGCGTATTTGGTGATATCCACTTTTAAGATCAATTTTGGAGAATATAGCGGAACCACAAAGCTCATCGAGCATATCATCAAGTCGAGGGATAGGATGGCGATACCGAACGGTTATGGCGTTGATGGGGCGACAATCCATGCAAAGGCGAAGAGTGTTGTCGTGCTTGGGTACCAAGATGACGGGCACGGCACACGGACTCAAGCTCTCGCGGATGTGTCCCATGGCAAGAAGTTCTTGTATTTGCCGCTCGATCTCCTTTGTCTCTTCGGGGTTGGTGCGGTAAGGAGCGCGGTTTGGTAGCGGTGCGCCGGGAACAAGGTCGATGCGGTGCTCGATTCCACGTAGAGGAGGTAGTCCCGGTGGCACTCTTGAGGGAAACATCTTCAAAGTCCTTCAAAAGAGACAACAAAGAAGGAGGAAGGTTTGTGAAGTGTTAGTCATAGAAACTTCACCCTTGCATATGAGCACATAGTGTAGGGTGGATGGGTTTTCTCTCAACTCCCTCATCTCTCTCTTTGTGGCAAATAGTGTAAGTTTTGTGGGAACTCTCTTTGAAGTGTCACACTCATTTGGCTTGTGGCTCTCACTCACTTTTGGTGGGTCTCTCGCTCACCACTCATCTCACTAGACGAACGATCTTGTTGTGCCCTTGCAATGTCTTGGCGTTGTCGGCGATGACTTGACTTGGTGTCATGGGACGAAGGACGAAGGTCTTGTCGTTGTTCTTGAAGCTATAGTAGTTTGTCCTCCATCATGCATAGCACCCTTGTCAAATTGCCATGGACGCCCAAGGAGTAAGTGACAAACGTTCATAGGCACAACATCACAATCAACCGTATCTTCATAGGCTCCAATCTTGAAGGACACTTGCACCATGTGTTGAATCTTGACGGCTCCGGTATCACTCAACCATTGCACATGGTAAGGATGTGGGTGCTTCTTGAACTTCAAGTTGAGCTTATCACAAAGTTCTTTGCTCGCTAGGTTGTGGCAACTTCCACCATCTATGATGACCTTGATGGACTTTCCATTGATTCCCGCTCTTGTTGAAACAAGTTGCATCTTTGGTCTTCTTCCACTTGAACATTGGTGGTTAAGCTCTTGCCACAACCAAGGAAGGGTTGTTGTCGCCATCACAATATCTCACTTTCTTCTTCTTGAGCACTTTGCATTGTGGCGACCTTGTTCAAAGCATTGTACTCATCTTCACTCATAGATTCATACTCTCCCATGTCATTGATGATCATGACCTTCTTGTTGGTGCACTCAAAAGATTTGTGCCCTTGTCCGCCACACTTGTAGCATTGCAAAGTCTTGTGCCGGACGAAGATCCTTGAGGCGCCTTGGAGGGGAGGTACTTTCTTGAAAGGTTGAGGCGCTTGAGGTGTCGAAGTAGAGACTCTTGGAGGACCTCGAGTGTTCGCTTGAGGAAGAGCTTGTGAAGGTGTAGGAGTTGACGAAGAAGGCTTGTTGGCGTAGAATGCCTTTGTCTTGAGGTATTTGAGCTCTTCAAGCACGTGGCGCTCGGCCTTGGAAGCTTGATGTACTAGCTCAACCAAAGAGGCATATGGTTGGAACTCCACGATCTTCTTGATGGGATAGTTGAGGCCATTCATGAAACGAGCCATGGATTGCTCTTCGTACTCGTTGACATTGGCTCTCATCATGGAGATTTCCATTTCCTTGTAGTACTCATCAACCGACTTCAAACCTTGCTTCAACTCTTGCAACTTCTTGTATAAGTCTCTAGTGTAATGGCTTGGCACGAAGCGCTTGTACATGGTTTCTTTCATTTCAACCCAAGTGTCAATTGGTTGTTGGTGGTTAGCGACGCGAGCATCTTGTAGTTGTTCCCACCACAAGAGAGCATACTCTTCAAACTCCATCGAGGCTAAGGCAACCTTCTTTTGTCGGAGAAGCGTTGCACACGGAAGATCTTGTCAACCTTGAGTACCCATGAGAAGTAAGCTTCCGGATCACTTGTGCCGTAGAACTTGGGTATGTCAAAGCGGACGTTGGTCAAGTCATCATAGTCGTCACGTGGCCACCACGTGGGAATGCACGTCCACGTCTCCTTCGGTTGAGTCCATCACCATTGTGTTGGCTTGACTCGTTATCACTTGACTCGGAACGTTGGTGTTGGTGACGATCATGAGGAAGCTCTTGACGAGGCGCATGTTGAGGAGGTAGCTCTTGTTGAGGAACGGGTTGCTCGACATTGTTCGCATTGTCATGGTTTGATGACGTGGCCTTGGAGGATGACGAGGGTGACGTCCTTGTTCACCAAAGTCATTCGCACCCGGAACGCCATTGTCATTAGCCAATGGGTCATGACGATCACGTCGTGGCGGTGGTGGTGATGGTATGCGTGCGCGACGATCATCATTTTGGTGAGGTTGTTCTTGATGCGCATTGGCATTGTTCGCGTGAAGATCATGTGGTTGTTCAACGATAGGAGGAGGTCGTTCATGGGCGTCGCTCCTTGAATCATGTTGACGTTCTTGTCGAGGTTCATGACGTCCATGATGTGCTTGTGTCGACCTTGAGGTGCTTCTTGTACGGCTTGAGCGTGAAGGAGCTCGTTGTCGCGCAAGGTTGTTGATAGCTTCGGTCATCCGCTCCATGTTCGCATTGATTGCGTTGAAGTTGGCATCATGAGTTTGGAGACGGCGCTCGTAGCGGCCTAAGCCATCACGAACAAGGTGTCGAAGACCGACGAACTCGGATTGGTGACATAGCCATGATCACCGCGAACTCCACCATGGATTTCCTCATCCGAGCTTGAGCTTCCGTTTGTACTTCCCCTAAACATTTTCTCAAGAACAAGTGAGATGTGTAAGAAAAACCAAGACAAACTATATCCCAAGTATAATGTGGCTTGAGAGGAGAGTATCCGGTTCTAACACCCAACACACACACTTATGAGGATAGGAAGGTATGAAGTGGCAAACGAAACAAGCAAACCCGCGACAAGTATATTGTCAAAGGTAGAGAAAATCCACAATGATCAAATTACCAAAGAAACTCCAACCACAAAGTATCAAGAAACACACACAAAAGCGAATGATGGGGTTGGGCACCAAAGGGCGAGCACTCGAAGATAGACAACCTAACGAAGACTACGTGCTCAAATGTCACCCAACACAAGAAGGACGCTAGCTCAATTGCTTTTTGTGGGCAACGGATTTGCACAAGAGTTAACACTCACACTCACTTTGGCGGTCTTAGCTTTGTCGCAACCTACAAGAGATGAAACTTGGCACCACTTGATTCTTTTCTTTTTTTTTTTTTTTTTGATTTTTGCTTTTTGACGATGATTCCTTCTCTTTTGCTAGTGCCAAGCTCTCTAACGATACACACTCGCCAATACTTGAAGACAAACACTCAACACGTGCAATGCCTCGCAATATCACCGAGCTAGTCCAATAGGTTAAGTTGCGCGAAAGGAAGAAGGGCTCACAACGGAAATGATGGTGGGGGAAATGTCGAGTCCTTGGTGGCGTCGTCGCTTGGCGTTGATGATGCGTTGCTGCGGAAGCTTGTAGATGTCGTAGACGTAGAGCACACCAAGAAAGGACTCAAACCAAAGAGGAAATGCCAAAACGAACCGAGGAAAAGAAAAATTTCTGCAAAAATTGGCCCTGGCGGTAGTACCGCTGGTCCGCCCGGTAGTACCGCTGCTGGAGCGGTAGTACCGTTGCGCACGATCTGCGCGATTTGACTCGATTTTGGGCGGAAATTGGGCTCGAAAATCCTCGAATTCGTGGGAAATTGGCAAAATTAAGGCTAGGGAACGCAAACAAAGGTGGAGGGGGTCCTAAAGCAACAGATCCATGGACAAAAACTACCAAAAACGCAACGAATCGACAGATCGGCTCGAATCAAGGCAAGGCTATTTTTGGTGGAAATTTTCGAATTTCTCAAAAACGAAGAAAAATTTGGTGGATTTTGGTGGAAACACAAATCAAATCCGTGTCAACCTAGAGCTCTGATACCATATGATGCGGGTAGGTCCCGATTTTCACGGATTTGTGCGGAGGGAAGATGAACACGAAGAACACGCGAAGAACGATGAACACAAAGAGGGGAAATCAAACACACAAGGGTAAATAGCAAGTAGCAACCCGGCAAGAATCGACTGGTAACAAATCCCCGAGGGCAGCCCCCAATCCTCCTCTCCCAAGCACACCTTACTCTTAGGATTGTTTGTCCAATTGGTCAATCCAACCAACCCAATCACCTAAGATGGAAGATTAGCAAGTAATCGCAACTACAAGCGGAGCCTTGGTATCCACGCAGGGATCTTCTCCTCAAGAGGAGGCCTTGGTTCATCTCCACATGTGGAGGTCTTGATTCATCTCCATAGGAGGAAGAGACACTTTGAGAAGAAGGAGCAAGGCTCTACTTTAGTTCCCAAATCATAGTCTAACCCTAACCCTAGGCAGAGAAGTCCTATTTATAGTCTAGTGGACGAAAGGGTAGGAGAGGGAGGTTACATGGGCCTTCAGCCCGAATTCCTGGCGTCTCAGCGGTAGTACCGCTGGTGGTGGCGGTAGTACCGCTCCTGGCGGAGGCGGTAGTACCGCTGGCCCGGCGGTAGTACCGCTGGAGCTTGCGTTTATTTCCTCTCAGCGCTGGCGGTAGTACGTGGTCGATACCGGGCAAGTACCGTTGGAGACAGTAGCTTTTGGAGACGCGCCGGTAGCGTGGACGGTACCTCCAGCGGTACTACCGGTCCTGGAGCTGGCGGTAGTACCGCTGGTGGCGGCGGTAGTACCGCCGCCTGGAGCTTCTCTCGCTTCAGCTTCATCGTCAGGTGCCTGGCGGCAGTACCGGCCTTCTTGGCGGTAGTACCGCTGTCTGCTTCTTCATCTTCCTGTTGACTCGTCTCTTGGCCATCTTCGACACTTTCTTGGAGATCTTCATGGTAGTTGTTCCTGAGTATGCATAACGTATCCGCATGAAGTAGCAACCCATTCAAAGGAGTGTCGAGATCACACATGGATAGGAGCGAATTCACCTTATCATGGAGAGCTTTGACTCTTGCTCTTGTCATTGGGCCACTTGATGTAGGAGACGTAGGTCGGGCTACATCATTGAGGAGGAGGGAGCATAGTGAGACGTTCAATGGTGCTGGAGTGCTCCTTAGCGAGGCATATGACATTGTGAAAGGATCGTATTAGGCTTGACACAAAGGTAAATTCTCTAGATATGCAACTACGGTGAATTTACCTATTTGACAAGTTAAGGCTAAGCAAGGTACAAGATACAAGTAAAGACTAAGATAAAGGTGTAACCGAACGGGAAGCACGCGGAGACAAAGATGTATTCTAGAGTTTCTCCTTTTTAGGGGAGTACGTCTCGTTGGGGGGGGGGGGGGTGAGCTTCACCACAACAGCTTGCTCAACGCCACAAAGGGCTCACCCTATTCTCCGATGAACCGCACCACAAAAGATTGGTTCACCTTCCTGACGTGGTACGCCCACGGCAATCCCAGAGTCGAGTACCCCAGGTAGATTTTGAGTAGAAGATGTGCGCGCTGGTAGTATCAGACGGCTGACAAGCAAGGATTTACCCAGGTTCGGCCCCTCATCGTGAGGTAAAGACCTACTCCTGCTTGTCTGATTATGATGATATACGAGGTTACATGGTGGCCGTAATGGCGATATGGTGAGACGTGGTCTCGTTATGCCTATGCGAGTTGTGGATCTAGTCTTCCCCCTATGCGGATGCCCCTACCTGGCTTTATATAGGAAGCCGGGTAGGGTTTACAAGAGTCCTAGTAGACTACGTCTTGGAGTCCTTGACTTGTGCTTGAAGTAATTGCTGGGCCATCAGGTGGGTCTTCGTCTGGGCTGCACCAGGTATACCAATAATAGGGGACCCGAAGGGCATATCCTCGTCAGTAGCCCCCAAGTGTCTAGTCGATTCGAATTATCGGGTAGAGACTCAAAACAGTATGTCGAGTAGGCGTAGTCGATGCGTCGGGTGTATTGATGACCATGTGATGACTGTATTATCCATTCTTCGTGAGTTGAATTATTTATGAGAAATCCAATGTATGAAATCCAATAATAATAATAAATCCGATGCGATCTATAGAGAGACCGACTTTGAGAAATCCAGTGTAAGAAATCCAATAATAATAAATACGATGCGATCTATAGAGAGACCGACTTTGAGAAATCCAGTGCGGGCTGTAGGGAACCCAACTTTGAGAAATCCGACACAGGCTATAGAGAACCCGACTTTGAAAAATCCGATGCAGGCTGTAGAGAACCCGACTTTGAAAAATCCGACGCACTCGAGCCAATGACGAATGCGCTCCCGATGGGAGTAATTAATGAAATCTGAGTTGTCCAAGGATGTTCTCAACTTGGGCGTAGTCTTCACTCTGTTGCTGCGTTGTCTGGTACTTTGGACTCGGTAATTCGTCGGGTGCGCGCTCAACGCTCTCGATGGGAGTAGCCCCCGAGTGCCTGGTCGATTCGAAGAATCGGGCAGGGACTCATCTGCAGGTATATGTTACCATCTGATTCTTTGCTCATTTGCTATGTATTTTTTGAGTCGAGATTGTCTCGATTGTGCTTGCCTAGTCGGTAATACTTCGACTGACATTTTGTTTATTTTGCCATTTAATTTTGAGTCGAGATTGTCTTGATTATGCTTGCGGAGTCGGGAAGTACGTCGACTGATGATTTGCTTTGGAGTCGAGATTGCCTCGAACGCGCATGCTGAGTCGGAAAACACATCGACCAATGCTTTGTTTATTTTGCCTAGGGATTATGGCATAGTAGGCATGGTACGCTTGACGGATCGGGACCAGTTAACTGCACTTCAGGGCAAAACCTTACTAGCCTTCATCAAGCTCGAGTCCCCAGAGTCGAACCCGGAACAAGCTGATGACGTGAAACACAGGTTCGTTGGGAGACCCCAAGAGGAAGGTATGATGTAGTCAGCAGCAAGTTTTCCCTCAGAAAGAAACCAAGGTTATCGAACCAGTAGGAGCAACAACTCTTCAGAAGGTTGTCAACGGCGCCAGAAAAATAGCTGTCGAAGGGAGTCTGGATTGTTGACGTGGAATCTGCACACAACACAATCAAACTACTTTGCCCCAACGAAACAGTGAGGTTGTCAATCTCACTGGCTTGCTAAAAACAAAGGATTAAACGTATGGTGTGGAAAATGAGTATTAAATTGCAGAGAATGAAAAAGGAACAGTTTGCAGTTTGTGGTTGTTTAATCAGTTTAAAAGAATGGACCGGGGTCCACAGTTCACTAGTGGTGTCTCTCCATAAAAGATAACTAACATGTTGGGTGAACAAATTACAGCTGGGCAATTGACGAATAGTGAGCGCATGACAATGCATATACATGACATGTTGACTACTATGATATTTAATTGGGCATTACGACATAATACATAGACCGTTATCCAACAGCATCTATGACTAATAATCTACCGCCGGGTTGTCATCCGAGTCCCCCGTTGGTATTAAGTTGCAAGCAACGAATAATTGCATTAAGTAAAGTGCGTAATGTAAACAAACACATATGCCCGTGGACATAGCATCGTTAGGTTATCCCTAGTGGCAACAGCACATCCACAACCTTAGAACTTTCTGTCACTGTCCCAGGTTAAACGGAGACATGAACCCACTATCTAGCATAAATACTCCCTCTTGGAGTTACAAGCATCTACTTGGCCAAAGCATCTACGAGTAACGGAAAGCATGCAAGATCTTAAATAACATATAAGATAGATTGATAATCAACTTGACATAATATTCAATATTCATCGGATCCCAGCAAACACAACATGTAGCATTACAATAATACGATCTTGATCATGTAGGGCAGCTCACAAGATCTAAACATGATGGCACAAAGTGGAGAGACAACCATCTAGCTACTGCTATGGACCCGTAGTCCAAGGATGAACTACTCACGCATCACTCCGGAGGCAGGCATGGCGATGTAGAAGCCTCCTGTGACGATTCCCCTCTCCGGCAGGGTGCCAGGAAGAGGTTCTGAACCCTCCCGAGCTAGGGTTGACGACGGCGGCGTCTCTGGATCTTTTCGTGCATTTTTGGTCAGGTCCTTAGGGTTTTCGCGTCGAGGGGAATAAGTAGGCGAAAGGGCGGCGACTGCGGACCCCCGAGGGGCCCACACCACCCTAGGGCGCGGCAGAAGGGGGGTCCGCGCCCTGGGTGCGTGTGGCCTCCTGGTGGCCCTCCTCTGCTTCTGCTTCGCTCCGTCAGGCGTGTTCTGGAAAAATAGGCACCCTCGTGTAGTTTCGTCCAATTCCGAGAATATTTCCAGACTAGCTTTTCTGGAATACAAAAACAGCAGAAAACAGGAACTGGCACTTCGGCATCTTGTTAATAGGTTAGTCCAAAAAAATGTATAAAAGTGATATAAATTAGATGCAAAACATGTAGCAATTGGTATAAAACAAGCATGGAACATCAAAAATTATAGATACGTTTGAGACGTATCAGCATCCCCAAGCTTAGTTCCTACTCGTCCTCGAGTAGGTAAACGATAAAAACAAAATAATTTTTGAGGTGACATGCTACTATCATAATCTTGATCATATAATATTGCAAGGCACATGTAAATGAATGAAGTGATCTAAGTTAATGGTCTATAATTTGCTACCAAATAGATAATGAGTAAACAATGAATCACACAAGCTAAACGTTTTCATGATAGTACTTTCGAGACAAGTATCAAACAGTTTTGCATAAGTGTTAACTCATAAAGCAATAGTTTATAATAAAAGGTATTTAATCAACACAAGGGAAGAATTTAGTTTCAGCATATGCTTCAACTTTCAACATATTTATCACATGGATATTGTCAACACAAAGTAGTATAACAAGTCCAATACATTGCATATAACGCATGTTGCAACAAAGTTGACACTAGTGTTTGCTTGTGGAAGACAAAAAGAATAGGAAAACTGACTCAACATAAAAGTAAAAGAAAGGCCCTTCGCAGAGGGAAGCAGGATTAAATCATGTGCTAGAGCTTTTAGGTTTTTGAAAGCATATAGAGATTGCATAAAATATTTGATACTCCTCCCAACCTTGCTAACACAAGCCATGGCTAACCGAATCCTCGGGTGCCTTCCATCAATCACATACCATGGAGGAGTATCTATTTTTGAGAGGTGTTTGTTAATTGTCAACGAATGGTAGCGGGTGAGAACAGTATTCTACCTGTCGAACGACTTTTAAGAGCGGCTCCCATGAAGGACGTTATTTCTACCAGCAAGGCAGATCATCCCTCTTTCTCTTTGGTTTACACACATTCAGGTATTTCACTGTTTGTCATTGCTTACTGATGAATCAGGGCAAAAGTGTGAAGAGAATTAATTGGTTAAAGTTGTAATTAATTGGGACTGGGCACCCCGTTGCCAGCTCTTTTTGCAAGTTATTGGATAAGCGGATGTATATGCCACTAGTCCAGGTGTAAAAGTCCATTCAACAAATAGAATAAAGAATAACCACACTAATTCCTCATGAGCTAGTAAACATTGACACAAAAAGGGAATAAAACATTTGAATAATTTAAAGGTAACACATGAAAAATTTACTTGGAGTGGCAAGGAAATACCACATATAGCTAGTTATGTGGACACAAATGGCATGGATTTTGGTTCAAGGATTTGGATGCACGAGAAGCATTCCCTCTCAGTACAGAGTTTAGCTAGCAAGGTTATGTAAGCAAACAAGAATATCAACCCGTACACCAAGTTTATATGACAAACATATTGCAAACGTTATAAGACTTCATACCGTCTTCCTTGTAACCAAACCCGTTTATTAGAAAATATCTAGACTTTAGAGATACCACCGATGCAACCAAATTTTCAACAAGCTTTACGGTAGTTCTTCACTAA